>PVJH01034681.1:0-20376 GCA_004026705.1 Nesogale talazaci
TCTATATGGAGCAACAAAAATGTTCATAAAATGCAAAAATAGTATTGTAATATATTTATTTTTTGGGGTGGGGGGGAATCACTGCCCTCTGGTGAGAAGCCCAGCCTTGCTGCTGGATTTTAACTGCCAAGCCAGTGGGCTGCAGTCCCGCACTCAACCACTACTGCACTGGGGCTCAGCCCTATTTATTTTAATTTTAAAACGCCGCGGGATGTTGTTAAATTGTTAAAAAGCGGGACATCTGGTCACCACTCAATACCATCATAGTTCACAGGAGATGGTCCTATAAAATCCCGTTAATGGAAACACCCCAATTTAAATTTGTACAATTATCAAAAGATGAACTGTTGAAATGAATATTAAGTTATTTTGAAAATAACTTGTAGCTGATCTAGAAGTATTTTTAAAAGAAAAGAAAAAAGTACAGTGGCGTAGTGGCTGTGCACGGGACTGTGGCCCACTGGAAGGGAGGTTCAATTCCAGCTCACAGGAGCAAAGGCAGAGCCTCCTACTCCCACCACCAGAGGACTGTGATGCCAAAAAAAAAACTTTTAAAAAAAGTAGCAAATCTTTATTTTTCTGCAGTGTGACTAATATCCCTGGTTGTTTATATTGAGTATGTGTGGCCATGTGTCCCCATCACAGATTCACTGTGGTGGAGTCCTGGGGGTCTGGGCATCTTGGTGCTGATGAAACTGGACTGGACAGAAAGCAAAGCGAACAGCAAGAAAGCTGTCCATCTCTAGGGAGTCTAGCTATAGGTGAGCACTTTTTTTGTTATTTTTTTTCTCTTCTATCCCTTCTCCTTTCAAAACCAGGTTGCCCGAGATTGTTAACTTAATTTAAGAACTATAAAGTCTTCGGTATTTGATCAAACATCAGGAAGCAGAGTATCCCAAGATGGATTCATATAGTACTGGAACCTTGGGGAACTATGAAGTGGCCTCCCAGAACATGGGGAAAAGAACCTTGAGTGGCATCTTGAGTGTGTACCTCCCCATTAGAAACCCGTGGAGGAGTGGGGAGCTGATCCGAGTACTACACCAGATCACACCTATGATCAGAGTCCACCTTAGTAAGAGACTCGGGAGTGTGAAATGAGGGAAGCCTAGAGCACTCTGAGGCTCTGTGCCTGAGAGACCATTTGAACACTGACTTTAACTTGTGGGAAGGAGCGGCTCCAGTCTCCAATTGGGAGACCTTTGTGGAGATCTAGGTCCTAAAGACCTTGACCTTCTTCTCTGACTTAGACCTTTCCTCTGATCCCACCCATGATTTCTCCTGATCCCTCTTGGATTGAACCCACTGGATGTGGTGCTCAGAAAGGCCAGTAAGGACATGGTAAGAAACTCTTCCTGAAACAAGGGATTGGCAGGGGGTTGGGATAACATGACACTTACATTTCTTCACTTTCAAACTTAGTTCCTTACGAGGCAATCTGAAAATACAATGATTTGCGGCAGTATGATTTGTTGAGGAGGTGCACTCAAAGAGCAGGGAAGACCAGGGAGCGTGCGAACATGTGTACCACTGGTTAAACATTGGACTGCTAACCATAAGGTGAGCAGTTTGAAACCACCAGCTGCTCTTTGGGAGAAAGATAAGGTTCTCTACTCCCATACACAGTTCCAGTCCCAGAAACCCACCGAGGAAGTTCTACTGTGACGTAAGAGGACCTATGCTTTAGTATTGACTGAACAGCAGGTCGGAGGAGGACTTCTGAAGCAAAGCTCCTGGGTAAGTTGTCGCTGCCAAGTATAGGTTAATAACATAGTGGACGCGGTTTTCATAGCCTAGGGAAGATCTGTGTATTTTTACCAATATAACTGCATGTGCATAACTACATGACACTTATTATCAAATGTCCCTGCACTCACACATTATCAAAAGGCAATATGCTGCCTCAAAGAATGTTATTGAGGTAATTGCCAGGTGCATTGGTGCAATCTCCTGTCTGCCACCAAAAAGGCCTTTTTTGTTGCATATTGTTATGCAAACTTTTCAGAACCTATCAATAGAAAATATGATTAATACTCTGACCTGGTAGAACAAACTCCAAATGCACTGTTGGGTCAACATTTTCGTCCATTTGGGAAGTTGACAGACATCCAGAAGAAGGCTTGTGAAAAACAAGGTTCAGGTGAAAATGATTTTACAAAATAATCAATCCCGTGACCAGAGAACCTGCCTAGGCCGGGTCCCTGGGTGCACTAATTCAGACAGAGTTGCTTGATGATCACCTAGCAGGAAAAATTTGCAGCATGCTCTGTTGTGCCCAGCACAATTGTGGGTTTTTTGAAGGATATCCCCTAGTTTACATACCGATGAAAGAGCCTTCAAAAGGTTGATGGGGAAATTCCATTCCCTTTTAATTCCAATTTCCCTAAAACTTTCTGAAGTCCCCTTAAATACATACCAAATTAAAAAAAAAAAAACTGAAACTCACTGCTCTCAAGTCAAAATCCTCTCTTAGTGACCCTTTCCAAGAGAGTAGAGGGGCTTCTGTGAGTTTCCCAGACCATAACTCCTTTCTGCAGCTGAATAACTGGTGGTTTTGAACCTTCGGCTTTACTTTGGGGTTAAGATTCCAATGTGTAACCATTATACCATCAGGATGCCTGGCTTTCTGAGAGTGTAATACACTCCAAGAGTGTAAAACATCAGTTCTGCTGAGCAGCTGGGCAGCTCTACAAGGCACCCAGTATTATGCCACTGTGTCCCCTCCCAAACATGGCGGCCACCGAGGCACGCGGACAAACGGCCCAAATCCTCACAGCAGACAATTGGGTGTGTTTTGCAGAGAGCCTGGTCATGCGGTGTGCACACCAGCTATTATCAAGGCAGGGTCAATCTCCAGAATACTCTAAATATGCCCCCCCATCTGCCCATCCTGCGATCACTGAAGACACAGTAAAGATGTCCGGAGTCCTGCTTAAAAAGCTCACGCTGGGGGGCACTGTGGACTTACAAACAGCTGCTACCCTGTGCGCAGCGGCCCTCCCTCCGCCCCTGCAGCAGGAAAAAAAAAGCAAAGATCATGAGAGTAGGAAGCTGGGGGAGCAGGGGGACAGAGGGAGAAATAAGGAACTCATCACAGGTTGGATATATAGGTAAATGACCAGATGTCCTGCTTTTTAACAATTTAACAACATCCCGCGGCATTTTAAAATTAAAATAAATAAATTTTTGTTGCTCCCTATAGATCAAAATTTTGATCAAGAACAGTCCCGCCCCAGGCCGGAGTCAATGGTATCCCGCTTAAAATCGGGTCACTTTACTATATAGCCCTACCCCCAGGGGGATGGATAACCGAAAGGTGGGTGAAGGGGACAATGAGCATTGTGCCACTGTGTCCCCTCCCAAACATGGCGGCCACCGAGGCACGCGAGCAAACTTCCCAAATCCTCACAGCGGACAATTAGGTGTGTTTTGCAGAGAGCCTGGTCATGTGGCGTGCACACCAGCTATTGCCAAGGCAGGGTCAATCTCCAGAATACTCCAAATATGCCCCCCCATCTACCCATCCTGCGATCACTGAAGACACAGTCAAGATGGCCAGAGTCTTGCTCAAAAAGCTCACGCTGGGGGGCACTGTGGACTTACAAACAGCTGCTACCCTGTGCGCAGCGCCACTCCCTCCGCCCCTGCAGCAGGAAAAAAAAAAACATCATGAGAGTAGGAAGCTGGGGGAGCAGGGGGACAGAGAGAGAAATAAGGAATTCATCATAGGTTGAATATATAGATAAATGACCAGAAGTCCTGCTTTTTAACAATTTAACAACATCCCGCAGCATTTTAAAATTAAAATAAATAAATTTTTGTTGCTCCCTATAGACCAAAATTTTGATCAAGAACAGTCCCCCCCCCAGGCCGGAGTCAATGGTATCCCGCTTAAAATCGGGTCACTTTACTATATTGCCCTACCCCCAGGGGGATGGATAACCGAAAGGTGGGTGAAGGGGACAATGTACAGTGTGCCACTGTGTCCCCTCCCAAACATGGCGGCCACCGTGGCACGCAAACAAACGTCCCAAATCCTTACAGCGGACAATTAGGTGTGTTTTGCAGAGAGCCTGGTCATGCGGTGTGCACACCAGCTATTGCCAAGGCAGGGTCAATCTCCAGAATACTCCAAATATGCCCCCCATCCACCCATCCTGAGATCACTGAAGACACAGTCAAGATGGCCGGAGTCTTGCTCAAAAAACTCACGCTGGGGGGCACTGTGGACTTACAAACAGCTGCTACCCTGTGCGCAGCGCCCCTCCCTCCGCCCCTGCGAGAGGAAAAAAAAAGGAAGCAAAGATCATGAGAGTAGGAAGCTCAGGGGGCAGGGTGAGAAATAAGGAACAGGTTGGATATATGGCCCATCTCCTAGGGGGATGGATGATAGAAAGGTGGTGAAAGAGGACAGTGAGCACTATGAGACAAGAAATAAAAAATAATAATATAGACTTGACCAAGGATTCACAAGGGGGGTAGGGGGGCGCTGATACCAATGGCTCAAGTAGAAGGAAAATGTTTTGAGATGTTCATGGCAGCATATGTACAAGTGTACTCAATGCAACTGAAGGATGGATTCTTATAAGATTAGTAAAAAAAATTTTTTTTTAAGATTAATAAGAGACCCCCCAGTAAACTGATTATTTTTGTTTGTTTATTTTGTTTTTGGGTTTTTTTGGGGGGGGGCATCACTGCCCTCTGGTGGTGGGAGGAGGAGGCCCACAGCCTTTGCTCCTGTGGAACCGCTGCTGGAATTGAACCTCCATTCCAGTGGGCCACAGTCCCGTGCACAACCACTACACCACCGGGGCTCAGCCCATGATTAATTTTTTTAAAGGCCCAGGTAATATGACAGGGGCCAGATCAAATCTAGGACTACATATGGTAGCCAACTAGGGGGGAGAGGGGGGCAGATGGCAATGCATTGAAAGGGAAAGAGGCACTAAACCATCAAAGGGGAGCGTATTGTTTATATCTCCACAGGGAACGAGGGACCAAACTTAAACCCAGAGACCCAGGATGTGAATGCAGCAAGACAGGATGGAGTGGAGAAGCAGTGGTGGGACCTAACCACACAACCCCAATCCCAACTATAGGGGCAGCCATCTCTCCACCACAGGAGTTTGCCTTGGAGGTCAGCACTGAAGCTGAAGCTTGAGGAGTGAGACATGCCTGACCAGAGTACATAAGAACAAACAAAAACGGAGGAAGAGAGAATGACGTGCATCATGGCCCACCAAGCCTTCAGGACGATATTCCCACTCAGAACAGCTAATACACAAAGAGGACTATATGGCCGGCCCCACTATGAAATACGGCTACCCTCGCTGACCCAAGGCCTACAGGGGCAAGGATGAAGAAACGGGGTCAAGATTATACCCTGTCGGACACAACCACACCAGTGCAAAGCACTAAGAGTGTGCAACAGAGTGTGGACTTCCAGATGGGAGTGCCAAGGATATACTTTGGGGCCAGGGTATGGCACCCCATCCGACTCAACCAGGGCACACTCCTGGAGGTCACCCACAGACTTTGAACTTTATACAGGTTTTTATATTGTTATCATTTTTATTATTCTTTTACATATATGTGTAGCACATTGAGAGTTTTTCTTGCTTTTGTTATCATTGTTTTATTTGCTTCAGTTGCTTCATTTTAGGGGGCCTTTTTTTGTACATATTGTTATCTCCGCAGGTCTATGTAGACAAGATAGGCTGGACAAAAAGTATGGAGACGAAAACGACATGACTGATGGTTTCGGGGTAGGGGACATGGGAAAGGGGGAGGAGGGGGAAAGGAGGTGATGTCGACCAGCCCAGGAAAAAGGGAATAACCATTGATAGAAAATCAGTGACAAGGTGAGTGAGAGAAGTCCAATAAGGATTAAGACTAATGTAACAGAGAGAAAATACTGAAATCCAAATGGAGGTTGAACATGATAGTGGGACAAGAGGGAAGCAAATGGAAATAGAGGATGGAACTGGGGGATAATGGGCATTTATAAAGGTTCAAATACAGGTATGTACATAGGTGCATATATTTGTAAGTGACGATGGGGAAATAGATCAACGTGCATACTTATAGGGTTAGTAGTAGGACAACAGATGGGCATTGAACCTCCACTCCAGTACTTCCTCGGTGCAAGAACACTTTGTTCTATTAAATTGGCATTCCAAGATGCTCACCTTTCTGACACAATCCCTGAACACAATTGTGTGCATAAGCAAAGGTGGTGAAGAAAGCTGATGGTGCCCGGCTATCAAAAGAGGTAGTGTCTGGGGTCTTAAAGGCTTGAAAGTAAAAAAGCAGCCATCTAGCTCAGAAGAAACAAAGCCCACGTGGAAGAAGCACACCAACTTGTGGGATCACGAGGTGTCAAAGGGATTAGATATCAGGCTTCAAGAACTAAAAAGCATAACATTGCGTGCTCACTCTCCTGATATGATCGCTGAAGACAAATGTGTGCATAAACTAATGTGGTGAAGAAAGTGGATGGTGCCTGGCTATCAAAAGATATAGCATCTAGGGTTTTAAAGGCTTGAGTAAACAAGGGGTCATTCAGCTCAGAAGCAATAAAGCCCACACGGAAGAAGCACACCAGCCTGTGTGATCATGAGGTGGTGAAGGGATCCGGTGTCAGGCATCAAAGAGCTAAAGCTATATCATTATTAATGAGGAGGAGTACAGATTGGGGACCCAAAGCCATCAATAGGTGAAGTGACATCCCCTTGCAGAGGGGTTACAAAGAAGAGATGAGCCAGTTAAGATACAGGGTAGTAGCAATGAAATATGCAACTTTCCTCTAGTTCTCAAATGCTGCCTCCCACCCACTATCATGATCCCAATTCTACCACATAAATCCAGCTAGATCAGGAGATGTACAGTGAAGTTGGAAACATGGAGAATTTAGGATAGATGATCCCTCAAGACTAGTGTAGGAGTGGTAATACCAGGAGGGTGGAGGGATGGTGGAATAGAAAGGGAGAACCAACTTCAGGGATGTACATGTAGCCTCCTCTCTGGGACACAAACAACAGGTGAGTGTTGGGACACACTGGACAGTGTTCAGTATGAAAATAATAACAATTTGTAAATTACTAAGGGTTCATGGGGGTGGGAAGGAAAGGAAATATAGGGAGCTGATACTGGGGGCTCGGATGAAGGGAGGATGTTTTGAGAGTGATGATGGCAGTAAGTGTGTAAATGTGGCCTGCATATAATTGATGTATGTATAGATTGTGATGGGAGTTGTATGAGCCCCCAATAAAATGATTCATTAAAAAAAGGAGTGAGGGAGAAGGAGGAGCTTATACCAAGGGCTCAAGTGGAAAATATTTCAAAGTGAATATGGTAATATGTGAACAAATATGCTTGATACAAATGATGTACTGAATGTTATAAGAGCTGTAAGAGTCTCCAATAAAATAATTGGAAAAAAATTTTAAAGGCAAAGCCACTGAGGCTTTCAAGTGAGATTTATGGAATGGAGATGTTAACAAAGCTGGTTTGGGGTTTTTAATTTCAAAGATGTGTGTGTATATACATGTGATGGGCTATAAAATGTGGAAAATCAATTAAAAGATGTCATTTTCCCCACAAACTTTTATTTGGCTTTTTTTTTGTGGGGGGGCATCACTGCCCTCTGGTGGGAGTAGAAGGGCCAGCCTTGTTCCCGGGGTGTTGCTGCTGGATTTGAACCGCCTACCCAGTGGGCCACAGTCCCACACACCCACTAGGCCACCGGGGCTCCGCGTTCCCCACCTCCCCACCCCCCACAAACTTTTGCAGAGGGATGTGCAAGCCATCTGTCCCATCTCCCAAGCCTAGGCAGTTCGTTAAGCTCCAAAGGTGGCTTTGGTGTCAGCCACGTTTGGGAGAACATGGAAAGATGTACCCAGTCTTAACTTTTCATGGTAAACTGAAAACAGCTTCAAGGACAAAAAAAGGCTGAACTTCCAAAAGAGTGAGGTTTTCCATGACTAAGCATGGCAGCCTTGGAGGCTCAAGCTTTGGTGTCCTGTGTGTCACCTGCCTGGTACCCTGCCTATCAATCTATTCTAGGCCCCAGTTTCCCTGGGTCCCTGGGATGTTCTTATCTCAGGAAGATGGTCTTCTCGTAGGCAGATGGTCCCTAGGTGTTCAAGGCTAAAATGGCTCTCATCACGCCTGCTCTCCAGAACATTGCATCTGAGCTAAGGTGACATGGATTGTCTCAATGTTCTTCTATGCATTTCTACTTTGGAGTAACACAATCAGCATATCTCTCAAGAACCCTTTCTACCATGCTTGAAAGTCTTCCAATAACCAACCAATGCCACTGTGCTCCAAAAATCAATGTTGAAAAACTCCTTGAGATTTGTTCTCACTCTAAGATAATTAAACAATCCTGCACAACCTGGCTTTGAAATTACTTAAAAAACAGGACAGTCGATCCATTGTTTTCTCCTCCAAAATGTTTGTCTAGCCTACCTTTTCTAGATAGACCTGCAAAGATAATAATAGGCACAAAAAACAAGACATAACAAAACAAAGCAACAAAAGAGATCAATGGTTATGGGGGGACATGGAATAAGGGGAGGTGGGGAAAATGAGGCGGTATGGACCAACGCAGGGAAAAGGGAACAACAACGGATCCAAAAACGATGACGAGGAGGGTGTCGGAGGCCAGGTAGCCCTTGATCAAGGGCAATGAAATAGAAATCACTGATACCCAAAGGCAAGCTGATCATGATGATAGTGGGACAAGAGGAAAGTAAAAGGAAATCGAGGAAAGAACTAGGAGAATAAGAGCATTTATGGAGGTCTACATATAAACAGGTGCATATGTAAATATGTTTATATATGATGGTGGGGAAATTTCAAAGAAAAATAGTAAAAAAAAAATTTTTTTTTTAAAAAGAAAAATAGTGAGTATAATGCAACCTCACAGCAGGAGATCAGGCCTAACCAAGGTTGCCAAGGCCCAGCCTCTGTCCTAGCTGCAGTGAGTTTAACTGAGCAAGTAAAGGTTCAGAACCCCCAACAGCAGCCTGTTGATTTCAAAGATCAGGAACTTACTGAAAGAGTAATACAGTTCTTGTCAAGGAGATTTAACCAACGTACTCAAGGGAATCAAGGAATTCAGATTGATATTAGAGTTGATCAGAGTTATGAGGAAAAGCCAAAAGCTGTAATTAAATCAGAAATTATTGAGAGGGGTACCTGGGGTCCACTACCTAAAAGAACTATGAAGTATTTATCAGGAAGGTCTAATCCTTTTTTTTAAAGTTTTCAGAAGGTTAATGGAATTATTAATCAGAATTATAATTATGAAATTACAGCAGTCAGTGATAGAGTCTGATATATCAAGGTGTGTAAAAGAATATTGCTTAAGTCTATTTCTGTTGCCTGGTATTTCTAAAATAAATGTTTTTACTCATTAGAAAACAGTAGTTATGTTTGACCACCCTATATTAAATCAAAGAGTTAACAGTGTGGTAGTAGGGATGCAACAGCGCTCCCACATGGATTTAGAAACTGAAGGGGATGCATTTAAAGTTACTTCCTCAGGACATTCAGGAGAGACTGAAAACCTCTTACCGACTCCTACTAATTTCAGCATGGAGGGAATGAGAGAAGCTACCCATTGCAGACTAAGGCAAGATTGTAAAATCCTACAGTGTGGAGAGCCTGAAGGGTGATATTGCTTAATCAAACCTGTAACTTTATTGGCAAAATTAGAGAAGAAATGTCTGTTTGGTAAGTTACTTCTACAGCTATATAAGTTAAGAATCTGTGCAAAATTTTAAATCATCCAGAGATTGGAAAAGAACAATTGGCTAGCTCTCCCACTTCTCTGAGAGCTGACAGCTGAAATCTACATAACAGTCATCTGGCAAACTTCACTAATTTGGAATCAAGAAAGTTCCCTGATGTTGGTTATAATGTCTTAAAATCTATATTATTATTACAGAAGGGGGAGAAGAAGAATATTATGTGTCACAAATTATATCTAATAACCTTAATCAAAAAATTTTTTCTCCTTATTAAAAGCTTATAACAAAATTAGGACAGGTAAATACATGTTCACTCCTACAGAAAAAGTTGACCCCGAAAACTCTGAAGGAGAACGGAAATCGTGTCTGGGATCCAGGTCCAATAATCACTTGGAGAAAGGCCCATGTATTTACATTCTTACAGAATAAAGCTGATAAACTCTCTTGAGGAAGACGTAATCACCTTTGGAGAAGGAAGATGAAGAACACAGAAGAGATGGAGAAATCCCTTAACCATAACTCTATTTTCAGATTGCTGACACCCCAAAGGGAGGGGCTCTCTTTGTTTATGTGTTCACAGGTAAAGGAGCTAGTGGAGTTCTCTCCAGTCAACAAGGCCCAGAAGAGAAGAGAGAAGCTGATGCTGTAATTCGATCCTACCATCACTGAAGAAATCCTGAACTTTCAGAATCCAGAAAAAGACCATTGCTGCCTGCTGAGATGCTTCTTCCATCACTGATACTGTATAAAGGACATTCTGGAACGCTATCACAATTGAACATTTTATACAAAAATCATTGGACTATTTCTACTAACTATACTTTTGCTGAAAGATCAAGATATTGGACTCATTGATTAATGCAAAAATGTGATTGGAATGTAATTGATTTCTATGTAACCCTGTATCTGTAGAATGTGACAATGTTTGATTGTGATTTGCTTATGGAACATTTACAAGGTCCTAAGGAAAACATTTTATTAGGTATTGAAGACAATGCATGATTGGGATTTGATTAGAAAGCATTTACAAGGGTTTAAAGGGACCATTTCAGTAGATATTGAATATTTCATAATTGGGATTTGATTAGAAAATATTTGGAAGGGATAGAGGAAAATATTTCAGTAGAAGTTATTAAGCTAAAAAAGGTTATATTCTACACATTCAAAGACAAGCTTGAAGCTTCCCCTAATACTGATATTATCAAGCAACTGGTGAACGACATAGGGAGGTTAGATCCGCGTGCATGAATTCAAAGTATTTCTCATAGTCTGAGTTCCAGGGTCATAGTGCTGCTCATCATCATAATTTTTGTCCTGGCTTTAGTATATCATATAGGATGCTAAAGAACATGAAGGGAGACCATGTTGCCTCTTTCACACTTTTAAATCTTAAATATATTTAGAAAGGGAAAATGAGGGAAATTAACACTAAGGGAAATAAAACTGGAGAGTATTCCCTGGCTATGGAGGGAATGCAGAAGACTTGCATTCTAGGCTGGAAGACCGCCGCTTTGGTAGTTGGAGATGAACGTCCAGGTATGTTTTCCTACGGTGAGTTATATCTTCCACACTTTCCCCACTATTGTGGCTCTACCTTTAAGTAAGCAGGTAATTGACTTTATCTCCCTATAGAAGCAGACAATAATTGGCTCTATATTATCTTCTGGCTGCAGAACCCTATCCCTCCCATATTCTTCACCAATAGCAAATGGGTATGAAAGGACTTTACAACCCATGCCTACATCCAAAAATGTTTATCATAAGCCTGAAGTTTGGGCTCTATTAACTGAATATTGAATTTGCCTTGAGAGCTCTAAATGTATAGAAGATAATCACTTTGTTCCTATAAATATTTTATATATAAAGGGAGGTATTGTGGGATGAAGACGGGACGTTTCCACATCATATACTCCAAAATACTAAAGCAAGCAACTTACCAACATTTAGTGCACTAATTAAGTTAGCCATCCTCACTGAGACTCCCAATTTTATGAGGTCCTCATCTGACTCATGATGAGGCTGACTAAGATAGCGAATCTCCCTGATGCTCCCACACCTGAGGGCTTTGCATGACTCAAGTTAGGGTAGATCTTCTTCCCTTGAGGCCTATGGGTGGGATGCAAGAGTCACTGTCAGTGACCCCTAACAATATAGACCTGTTCACCTACCCCCGGGAGTCTGAAGTCTTTCCTTATCAATTCTCTCTCCTCTTAGTCATGAGGCATCCCTAAACCATTATCATCTTATAGCCCTTAAGACAGCCTCCGCTCGCGCCATGTCCTGACCGGTGACTAGGGAAATGATGTGCCCTGTTAGGCTACTTAAACGGGGAAAATTAATATTCGCCACCCTCGCTCCTGACCCTCACTCCTGGGTGGCTCCTGCCTGCCTCTCTGCTGCCCCTGAGCGCCAGACGCTCTCGGCTCCTCGCCCTCATCATGTAACTCCCTCTCCCTCTTCCTCTCCATGCAGACCATCATACGGGGTGGAGGCGAACATGTTACCTTGATGTTATGTATGTCTGACTCTTATTGTTTCTTTCTCTCTGTCATGATCTCTATATTGTTATAATAAAAATTATTGCTGCACAACTGCCTGTTGAACCCTTGATATAAGTGTATCAGAGGCTGGCCACCTCCTGATAGAGCTGAAATTTTTTTAAAAATTTAAAAAGAACTAGAGGAAAGGGGGAAAGAGGAGCTTATGCCAGGGGCTCAAATAGAAAATGTTTGGAAATGAATGTGGCAACATGTGTACAAGTGTGCTTAATACAAATGATGTATTGAATGCTATAAGAGCTGTAAGAGCCCCCAATAAAATGTATATTTTAAAAAAAGCTTGAAAGTAAACAAGCAGTCATCTAGCTCAGAATTAACAAAGCCCACATAGAAGAAGCACACCAGCCTGTGTGACCATGAGGTGTCAAATCAGATGTCAGGCATCAAAAAACAAAAAATCATATAATTGTGAAAGAAGGGGAATGCAGATTGGGGACCCAAAGTCCATCTGCAGGCAAGTGGACATCCCCTTAAAGATGGGTCGTGGGGAGGAGACCAGTCAGGGTGCAGTGCAGCAACGATGAAACACACAATTTTCTTCTTCAATGCTTCCTTCTTCCCCCACACCCTCTCCCACTATCATGATCCCAAATCTACCTTACAAATCCAGCTAGACCAGAGGATGTACACTGACTGGTACAGATAGGAAGAAGAAACACAAAAGAATCCAAGACAGATGATCCTTTCAGGACCAGTGGTGAGAGGCGCGATACCAGGAGGGTGGAGGGAAGGTGGTGTAGAAAGGGGGAACTGATTGTAAGGATCTACATATAACCTCCTCCCTGGGGGGATGGACAACAGAAAAGTGGGGGAAGGGAAACATGGGACAGCGTAAGATATCATGAAATAATAATAATTTATAGATTATCTGGGGTTTGTTAGGAAGAGGCGAGCGGGGAGGGAGAGTTAAAAAATGAGGAGCTGATACCAAAGGCTCAAGTAGAAAGCAAATGTTTTCAGAATGATGATGGCAGCAAATGTACAAATGTGCTTGACATACAATGTATGTATATATGGATTGTGATAAGAGTTGGAATAACCCACAATAAGATGATTAAAAACAAAACAAAACAGGACACTCACTGTTAAGTATACCACCTGGAGACAGATAAGACAGCAGTGCCTTTCCCATCTTTCTTTCCTCTTGACTTTACTTAATACAGAGATGCCCAGACTTCTTTTTGGTTTGCCAGCGTGATGGTGAAAGGAGAACAGATACACTACTCAACTGACAGTTTGCTTTTGGGTTTTTGCTCTGCAGAAAAACAGATTTGTTGCTTTTAAATAAATGGTATTATATATCGTGCTTGCTTCGGCGGCATACACACTAAAAAATGGTATTTATATATGAATAGCAATAGTTTGCGAAGAGGCTGTGATTTCTAATTCAATTTTGTCCTCTTTGAATTGCACTAATAACTGAATCAACTAAGGGATGGTTCAGTGAATGGGTCTTATGGGACCAAACCAACTTCTTTATTTTTTTGGGGGGGAGCATCACTGCTCTCCGGTGGTGGGAGTAGGAGGCCCAGCCCCACTGCTGGAATTGAACCTCTGTCCCAGTGGGCCGCAGTCCCGCGCACAATCCTATGCCACCGGGGCTCAGCCCCAAACCAACCCCTTTTGAGCCAGTTCTGTCGTATAGTGACGCTATTAGAAAAAAGACCGGTTTTCTACTCCATAAAGTGATAGTTTTGGAAACCCACGGGGTCAGTTCTACCCTGTCCTTATAGGGTTGCTATGAGTTGTTCTGGGTTTAGTGACCCTATTTGTGATAGTTATATCATCGTTTGTCAATTTGAGGATTGAGAGTGAAGGGGGGAGTCTAGCCTGTTGACCAAGATATAACCAATGAGGCCTCTGTGTAGCATTGACCTTCTCCTGAGAATTTTAGGAATGCCTATATTTCTTCCTCAGATGTGGGAGACACTTTTCTCTCTTGATCCTTGGCGATGTACTACTGACAAGGGTGAGTCCCCAGAAGATATTGCAGCTGACAGACACATGGAACTACGCTAGTGCTTTAAGCTGGAGAAGCCACGTGGACCCACCCTGATGTAATCAGACCTCAGAAGTTAGAGAAGTCACATAGAGACCCCTGCCAGAGCTGAGATGCTTACAACAAGACTGGATCCATAGACTTTCTACCCACTGGCCTGTGACCATCTTACATTGGGCATCATTGTATGTGTTTCACGAGTCTGAAGAGGACTTTATGGCTTGGTATCCAACATGCGGGCTAATATTGGACTTATGGGCTTGGACTAGACTGGATTTGGGATACTTTCTTAATATACCATTGCCCTGTATATCAAACTATCTCTTATATACATATGAATGTCTATGGATTTGTTTTCCCAGTCTACCTGGACTCACACACCGGTGGACAGAGAACTGCTTCAAAGGTTTTCCAAAGCTACATTTACAGATGTAGACTGCAGCCATCTTTCTCTGGAGCAACAGCTAGTGGATTCCGATCCTGGTCATTCTGGTTGACAGCCAAATACCAGGGCTCTTTCTATAACGATTACAGCTCCCTTAACTACCTCGATTACTCCCTTAAGCCTTGTGAGGTCACTATCTTCCGCTTTGTAGATGAAGATGGACTCCGGTGGCGTAATGGATTAATCATAATGCAGTTTACCACAAGGTCAGTAGTTTGAAACCACCAGCCAATCTGAGGGAGAAAAACTGGGTTTCCTATTTCCATGAAGAGTTACAGTCCAAGAGCGAGCTAGAGGTGACTGACCAGGCAAGTTGCAGGGACATCGCTCTACATGACCAACCTAGGGTAGATACAAGCACAAACAGCCCAAGCCAAGGCTGATATTCTCAGCCCTGCCATCCCAATAGCAGGCATAGAACAGCCAAGCTATACAGGGTTAACTCTACAGGACAGCCTGGAGCAGGCATACATACTGAATAAACTAACCCTCCACACAGGCCGGGGGGAGCTCCAGCCACACTGGACAAAACGAATCCACTGTATCCAAGGTACATTTCTGCACAGCCTCCCCCAACCCATCTTTCCTCAGTGTACTATAAAAACTCGACCCAGCAGAGCTTCTTTTCCGATTTTTTTGAGGGGCACCCTCTCATACATTCTCTAAAGAAATGGAAAAATGGATTACCAATTTTATATAGGTAGACACATGACCCAGGATAAACAAAGAACTTCTTAAAATGAAGAACCAAGTACGAAGTTTTGCACGGCCTGACCTAAATTCCTCCTTCATAGCCACAGTACTCCAAACAGCCTGGTACTGGGACAAGAGATACGGACCAATGCTTCTGAACAGAACAGCCAGGCCTGAATGCATCAGTCTGCAGGCAACTAATCTTTGACAAAGGCCCTAGAAATATCCAAAGGACAGAGACAGCTTTTTCAACACAATTTGCTGGACAAATTGAGCTTCCAAATGCAGAAGAATGAAATAAGATTGATATTCCTTCCTATGCATAAAAACGAACTCAAGATGAATGAAAGACCTAAATGAACACCACAGAATTATCAGGATCATCAGTGAGCAAATTGAAACAAACTTAAGGGTCCTATTGCAAAGTAGACATAGACTACCAAAGATAACGAAGGATACACCACATCAGGTACGCACATATAAAGACTTCATCACATAGCCTCGGGAAGAGGGCAGGGGGAGTGGTGAAGGGGGAACAGAAAGCTATGATGACTGTATAACCACACTCAAAAGGAACGAACATCAGAATTTAAGAATGGATACATGGGATGGCATCAATTAAGGTAAAATACTACTACTAATAATAATAATATAAACTGAGGGTTCAGGGGGTGGTAGGGCAGGGAGGGAGGGAATGAAGAAAAAAGTGATATGATTTTTTTTATTCTTTGATGCCTGCTTGTCCCTTCAACACCACATAATCACAAAGATTGGTATGTCTATTTCCATCTACAAAAGTAAAAGAAAGAAAACCAGACAACCTATGGCTATCCTGGATGAAAAAGGATGAGCTTTTACTTAGGGGGCATTGAGTTTATGCTAATGATGGCAGAATAATTTAGAAAAGGATATCAATAATGGATGTTCAGCATGATGAGTATGTAATCAATGGCACTGAATTACACGGGTACAAGTTATGAAAATGGAGAATGTTTTGCCGTGCTTATTTTTGCCACCATTAAAAAAATAATTACATGAATAGCTGTGCATTATTGTGGTAATGACTATACAACTCTTCTTAACATGGACAAAAAAGCATTCCCTCGAGAATTCAAAAATCCCAATTCGGGACACCACATTTGGAATGCCTCTATGGTTCTAGGATTTTCTTTGGCGGGGGGTGGGAGGCATCACTGCCCTCTGGTGGGAGTGGGAGACCCAGCCTTGCTCCTGGAGAGCTGCTGCTGGATTTGAACCACCAAGCCCGTGGGTCGCAGTCCCGCACTCAACCACTACACCACCGGGGCTCAGCCTGGTTCTAGGATTTTGTTAATCATGAAAACGACAGAAGGCACCTTGAGGCAAATGTGGATGGTTCTCACGGAACAACCTCACCAGCAAGCAGAAGCTCTTCTCATGTGCTTTTAGGCCACACTGCTCAACTCACTGTCCTTGATTTGCTGCAGTCGTAGGGATCCTGTAGGACAGGGTCAAACTGCCCCTATGGGTTTCTGCAAAGGGAACTCTTTCGGAAAGTAGAAAGCCACATCTTTCTCCCATGAAGAAGCTGGTACTTTTGAATGGCCGACCTTGATTTTGGCAGCCCAATGCACAGCCACCAGGGTTCCTTGGGTCATATGAAGAATTAGGTAGGGTCTGTGATGAGAACGCGAAGGTTGTGGTACTCAACAGACTGGATCCTGAGTGGAAAACAACTGAACAGTCCACAAAGGCCAGAGTTATCCTCTCCCAAAAACAAACCCTAGGCTGCCAGGTCTGCCTATTTCAAGGAGTCTTGGAGGCATGTCCTTTTTATTGAGGAGATATAAGAAATACGGTATTCCTCTCTAATTCTGATAACCAAGAAATGTTTGGACATAAATAAAAATGCCTTCGGAATTTGACAAAACAAAGACCTGACATCAATTATATCAGGAAACCTTCCTCTCAGAACTGACAGGGACAGAACGAGGACATCAGCCCTATCTGCTAAGGATATGAACAAAAAAGGACTCGGTGGGAACTGGTTTGGTCAACACCTTCACCTTGCAAGTGCCAGGCCTCAGGATTACTCTGCCACAGGACTGCACTCGAAGATAATTCTGAGATAGGATGACACAAAGCAGCAGCCCAGATAAATCTGAAATGCCCAGACCAACTGCGCAGCTGATTAGAAAGCTCTTTGGCCATCGGCAGAGCAGCAACACCCTCCCCTTTCAAAGTGCCATGTCAAAACTAGAAGTATTCAGGCCAGCGGCTCTCCACATGGGGATCGCGACTCCTTTGGGTGTTGAACGACCCTTTGACAGGGGGTCCCCTGATTCATAACAGGATCAAAATCACACTTAAGAAATAGCAACAAAAATAACTGCCTGGTTGGGGGTCACCCTAACATGAAGTACTGTATTAAAGGGTCACGGCATTAGGAAGGTTGAAAATCACTGCCCTAGACTATATCCTCACCTGAACTCATGAGGAGGGGACCAGCTTGCCCCCCAAAGCGTAGCCTATCTATATGCTGAAGATGTTCCTTCTCACCTTACAAGGGGGCCTGGCTTCATTTCTTTTGAAGTGACTCGGCTTTCAAAGGCGCAACGCACCCCACGTTGGACTAAGTGGTGTAGACAAATAGAGATGGTGGCACTGCAATTTCTTCTGGAGCCTGGTAGAAATCTTTGACTTCTGGAAGAATGTTTGTAGATGGGTCTACTGAACAAGCAAACAAGAAGAAAGTGGCTTCTACGTTTTCACTGACACAAACAAAAATAGATTTTGTTTCTGGTGAATATTCCTGGCTTTTATTCTTAAAGTACTTCTAGCACAAAAAAGGATTTTTAATACATTTTCAAATAATAGCCAAATGATTATGTTATATAGAAAGAAGTTATATACATGTTGAGAAAACCAGCCAATTACCTTTCAGATTTTAATTTTTAATAGCAAACAATAAAAAATAATAATAATCCCCAGATCTATCTGCTAGTTCAAAATACAGCAAATATTAAAACATGCTAAGGGCTGAGCCCCGGTGGCGTAGTGGTTATGCGCGGGACTGCGGCCCACTGGGATGGAGGCTCAATTCCGGCTCCCAGGAGCAAAGGCTGGGCCTCCTACTCCCACCACCTGAGGGCAGTGATGCCTAAAAAAAAAAAAAAAACATGCTAAGACATTGATTCCCCATTACAAGTTTAAGAAAAGGTTAGAAGTTGTAAGAGAAAAAAAGAAATCCAAATAAGCTTTCTATAATTCACACTTTTCCAAAATGTGTGAAATATCCAACACTCAATATATTATAGCTATAATATTAAAGTATTTTAATATTATATTCATTCCGGTTATATATATATTATACATATTCTTTTAACAGCTATACAGTCACACAAACTATTACTCAAATACATTAAAATGGACTTATGGGCTGAGCCCCGGTGGCGTAAGTAGTAGAGTGTGGAACTGCGGCCCGCAGGCTTGGTGGTTCAAATCCAGCAGCGGCTGGGTAGCGCCCACGACCTCCAGAGGCAGTGATACCCACAAAAAAAAAATGGACTTATAAGACAAATAATCGCAGGTCAAGTAAATATTTAAATTCTACTTTCAAATATATCTATATAAATATATGAAATATTTATTTTACCTTTTATATTCCTCTTACCATTAATTTCAAATTATATTTGTCTCAAGTAAATTTTTACTTAAAATTCAATACAAAACGCCATCTAATTAGACTAAGATATACCCAAGCCCAGTATTACTTCTGGAAACAGAAGCGAAAGATGGTCAGTGAGAAAGTTTGGGTTAATTTTATAAAAATAAAATGACTAATCTAATTTTAGAGATGGAAAAAAAATTAAAAGAATATTTTAAATTAATAGTTTTTCAGCCATTCATCTAAACTTCCTATTACAGCATTTCCAGAAGAAAACATCTAAGAATACTTGGAGATTTAGGAAAATATAAGCACTGCCTTAAGATCTTTGCATATGCATACATAGGTTAATTTCCTAGTTTATATCTGTCTTTTAAAAGCATTGAATAAGTTATAAACTGTTAGAAATCGTCTGCATTATCAAACCAATGTGTTATTCTTTCTTAGAGAAATGTAAGTATTTTTATATATCACCATTGAAATCTTTCTCCAGGGCTTCATCTTTATAAAATAGTCAAGAACTCTCAGAGAAAGAGGAATCCGAATTTTCGTTTTGTTTTGTGGAATCACTGCCCTGGTGGGAGTTGGTAGCCTGGCAAGCGGCCGGATTTGAACTGTCAACCCTGTGGGCCAAAGTCCCACACACAACCACTATGCCACTGGGGCTCAGCCAGAATCCGATTTTTCAAGAGAGGACAACTGTGGGCTCTGGCATTTGGAAGTCCAACTCTAGATCTCTGGCAACTTCCGGCATCAGGTTTCACCAATTGGCAAAGCACATTCTGAAATGCAAGCGTTGCCCCAGCAGGCGGCAGGCTTTAGCACTGCAGTGCCGAAACGCATAACTGGATTTAAACTGCCGATTCGAGGTGATTACTGAAGTGTTTACTTCAGATCCCCACCTACTTGAACTTCTTTATGCATCTACGTATGGGATGCTTTAAAAGAAAAAAAAAAAAGCATCAGTACATTTTCATTTGGGGGGGATGTCACTGGCCTGTTCTTCCTCCCCCCCCCCGCTTCCGGGTGTGTGTGCGCATGCGCGTGCAGAACCGTGCGCATGCGCAGAGATAGCAACATGCGCTCGCGTACACACCGCCTTTGGTTCTGTTTGCCTCAAGTTTCAATCGACTTTACCAAGGGATAAAAATCCTCAACACAGATCCCAATGGAAATATTGCCAATTCTGCTGAGAAATTGGCTACCGGTAAAGTGACCAGATTTTAACATTGGTAAAGCGGGACACCATTGATCGGGAAGGGGTGGGGTAGAGGGGT
>PVJH01034682.1:0-20374 GCA_004026705.1 Nesogale talazaci
TAACAGGCCAGACTCCACCCCTACATTTCAATTATAAAATTAACATAAACACATGACTGCCACACATCCACAAGATAAACTGGAATTTGAATGTGTTCCCTACTTACCCATTTGGAGCCCTGGTGGTGTAGTGGTGAAATTATTCGGCTGCTAGCCAAAAAGTTGACAGTTCAAACCCACCAGTCACTCTAGAGAAGAATATGTGGCAGCCTACATCCATAAAGATTTAGAGCCCTGGAAATCCCAGGGAACCATTTTATACTGTCCAGCAATGATTCAGAATAAACTTCACTACAATGGATTTAGTTTGTTTTGGATTATAGATTATACCTTGTAGTATATGAGCATATACATCTGTTATAACTTATTGATCTTATCTTTATCAAACATTTTGTAAAAAGTCATAACAGATATAAGAACATGGTTAGACAATGCCTGGTGGTCTGCGTCAAGTGGAGGTCATAGCCAGGTCTGGAATGTCCTCTGCAAACCACCCTAAACTGTATATCGAAGGCCCTACTCTCACCCAGGCCACAAAAGGAATAGACCAAGTGGCAGAGCAGGGTCTATTCATCAAATGTCTCAGTCTGTCCCTGAAAGGCATAAAAGACTGATAGGAAGATGAAGTTTCTACCAGACATAACAGGCCAGGTCTAGGCCCCAAGGAGACAAGGAAATCTTTGGAGAAAAGGAGAAAGGAAGGGACGGGGAGGAGGTCACACTTGTTTGGGGCCTAGGTAGGATGGAGTTTGAGTGGGATCCCTGACCAGGGCAGGCAGAGGGAGCTGGATGGCAACACTTCAACTTACTTCCATCCCTACCTGCCACCTCAAACTCCCACTTCCATGGACCCCAAGGTACTAGGTAGAGTGTGGTATGGTAGGGCAAAGGTTCCCCTCACTTCTTTCCTGAGACATGCTGGGTCATGGACCCTGACCCTCAGATAATACGTTTTCCAAGATGGCCTGACTTGGGAAACTAACCATGCCAATAATTGAGAAGTGAGTTACACATATGCCAGTTTCTGTCAAGTTGGTTCTGACTCTTGGCATCTTCATGTATGCCAGGGCATATCTGTGCTCCATAAAATTCTTCATGGCTGATTTATGAAGAGTAGATTTCAAATCCTTTCTCCTGAGGTATCTCTGGGAGGACTTAAAACTCCAATCCTGATTATCAGTAAATTAATAATAGTACCAGAGACTCTAGAAGTAGTCATATATAACCATGTTTTAAAAATAGTATGCTTATTTTTTGACATATAATTCACATATCATACAATTCAATGGTTCAAGCATACTAAGATTTGTTGTGTGTAATCGTCACCACACTCTTCATTCTTGTGCTCATTATTTTTAGCCCTCCTCTCCCTCTACTTCCTCTTGCATAACCCTAAGAAACTATTGACCTAATTGCTGTCTCTGTAGATTTATCTCTTTTAAATTTCATTTAAAGAAAAGAACACTCAAACAAAACCCCCAAATAACAAATAAAACAGAGAAAACTCTTGATATGAATTGAGTTTTTATGTTATGTAATAGCCTGGCAGATGTCTCAGGCATTGTTAGTATTATATTGAAAATTTTGCCCCATCCTCAACTTTCATTGTTTTACTAAGTAGTGTCCAGTCATTCAGGAGGCTAATGTTTACCAGTCAACCATTTATGTATTTTGGTCTGAAAAGCTGCCCTGTCCATGTCTAATTTCCTTTTATCAACACAGTTTTAAGTGACAGTAAAACACATCTACGGCCACCAAGTCAATGCTGATTCATAGACTCCAGCAGTGGGTCTCAACTTTACCAATGCCGTGACCCCCTTCATACAGTTCTTCATGGTGTGATGAGCCCCTAACCATAAAATTGCTTCGTTGTTACTTCATCACTGTAATTTTGCTACTGTTATGAATCGAGTGACCCCTGTGACAGAGTCATTTGACTCCCCAGGGGTTGTGACCCACAGGTTGAGAACTGCTGCTCTACAGGGTAGAACTGCCCCTTTGAGTTTTTCTGAAACTATAACTGTTAAAGAGAGTAGAAAGTCCCAACTTTCTCACAAGGTGCAACTGGTGGTCTCAAACTTCCAAACTTGCAGATTGCAGCCAAATGCCTAACCACTACCCCGCTAGGGCTCCTTAAATTCTATACTTGGGGCTGAGTCCCAGTGGCATAGTGGTGGTGCACGGGACTGCGGCCCACTGGGTTGGAGGTTCAAATCCAGCAGCAAGGCTGGGCCTCCTACTCCCACCACCAGAGGGCAGTGATGCTGCAAAAAAATATTCCAAACCATTGGCTAAATCAGTGGTTTTCAACTTGTGGGTCACGACCCATATGGGGGTTGAACGACCCTTTCACAGGTTTCGCCCAATTCATAACAGTGGCAAAATTACAGTTATGAAGTAACAATGAAAAATGATTTTATGGTTGCGAGGTCACCACAACATGAGGAACTAACTGTATTAAAGGGTCATGGCATTAGGAAGGTTAAGAACCATGGGGGCTAAATCACTGATACTATCAATAGAACTATTTTATGCCTAATGGGGATGATTCACGGAATAATGTTCTCCATTACAAAATGATAATGATGTGTCTAAAGTGAACCACAGATACACATAAATCTTAGTAAAATGAATGGATTTTGAGTTTACACTTTAATTGTAGCCCCAATCTAAGAACAATTAGTTCTTACGACAAAGCCTTAATCCATATTCACCCTCATAAAGTGATCACTGAAAAGATGATTGCTAGAACAGAGTATGGTGAAGAAGCCAGGCACTGCCTGGCTGTCAAAAGGAATAATGTCTGAGGTCTTCAAAAAGCTTGTCTTAAAGCAAGCAGCCTTCTAACTAAGGCGGCAGTGAAGTCCGATGGATAAAGCACACCAGCATGTGTGATCCAAGAATTTTAAATAATAAAATCCAAATCTGAAAGAGGGAATGGGATCAGAGCTTAAAATCTGAAACCCAGTTTGCAGAGTATTGTGGCTGACAAAGGAAGCCCCATGCCCTACGGCAAGGCCCCTAAATAGAATAAAGCTCCCTGGATTTCCTGTGACCATAGTGGAGGCAGGTGAAAGCCCTCCTATCTGACAACACTGCGAAATCAGTGACGATATGGGTAGTTAGGTTAAAATGTTACACTTATCATTTAATCTTCCTTTTCACCCATCTAAAAATTGTTCCGTTTTTAATATTGTCTGCTTCCTTTTCCAGTGAGGTCTTTCTGTTTTGTTTTGTCACTGTTTCTGGCTTTTGTTGCTCTTGCTGTTTGCTTCCTGGTTGTATTTTGTACAATTTTCAGTATGTGAAATCCAAGATGGGAAAATCTGTAGAGGATTAAATTTGTGCTGGATTCATAATTACCTAAGGGCATGGCAGAGGAGGTCAGGGTGGGGATTGAGGAGCTAATGACAGTGAGCATGAAAAAAAAGAAAATGTTATGAAATTGATTGTGGTGGTGATTATACAACTTTTCTTAATACAGTTTGATTACTGAAGAGTATGATATGTGAATTATATGCTAATAAACTTTTAAAAATAGAACCTAGAACAAATTTAAATTGCGTCAAGAAGAAGAACAAATGATAAGGTGTTACATTTTAACCCTTAACCAGGGATGTGACTAACCTTATGATCAGACAGAGTGTGTGGGAATGGACTCTATCCTTGCAGATGCGACTTGGAGTTCTTAATTTCCCACTATATCATGCATAATAATGACATATAAATCCTGATGTTTCTTTTTGAACTTTATAGCAACTTAAAGAATTTTACTGAAGAAGTTTTCTTTAGTTCAGCGGAAATCATTTCACTTCATACAAAGAAATTGTCACATTTTCACAATTGAATAGCATAATTTTATTTGCAAACCCATTTTTCTTTGTAAGCAGGGTTACCTAGAAAGCAGATGAAGACGGGGATCCATTTATTGCATGCACCCCCTCTGCCTTTACATACACTTGTGTTTTTAAAAATACTTAGATTAGTGAACGCATTTTGAAATGAAAGCTTTTCTCTCATCATTTGCTCAAAATGGTTCTCCTTTTTCATGTTTTTAACCCATTGTTATTCTCTTACCCACCTTCTTATTTCTTCCTTTCTATTATCGTTGGTTTTCTAAAGTTCCCATGTCCATTTGTTTATATGGTTTCATGCTTTTGTTCTGTATCCTGGAGTCAGTTTCTATTTAGAACCACCCTATAGGACACTGTAGGTTGCCCCTACAGAGCTTCTAAAGCCATAATCTTAACCAAAGCAGATTCCGTGTTTCACCCATAGAACGCCTAGTGAAATTGAGCACCTTTAGATGACAATATAGACATAAAACATAACTCAAATAACTGACTTTTTTCAATTGGCTCAGAGATCTCATACACACGACTATTTTAAAAGAACAAAATTTTCATGTAAACAATGAATTATACAGTAGTTTTATTGAATCTTTATTGCTAATGCACTTGGGGTTCAGAACCATAATGACGATATTGGGCACTTAAGTCATTAGGCTGTCATATTACAGCAAATTATTTGTACTATATAATCATTGTTTCTCTTTTTGTATTGCACAGATCTAAGCTCAGTTCATCTGTCTTTGTCATTACAGTATTATGTGGTTGTTGTAAATACATATTTTTAAGATGATTTTTAAGGATGATTGTGGTTCCATTTCATGTTTATTAGACCTCTGCTTCCTTAAAGCTGGAGAAACATGATCAAGGGAAGTTTGCACTCTGCCTCATGGTATCCTGTTTGATTATGTATTGCTTCACTATGCCCAATGCTATAGTTTATATTTTAAATGCTTATATACAGACTCAGGTTTTCAAGGGGAATGAGAACTAGTTTATATTTTTTCTTCCCTCCACAACATTTTCATCTTATTCATCATATTTAAGATATACTCTTTTTTTAAAATTAAAGTGAAATCTTCTTTGTATTCAATTTTTCCCCTAAGGGACTTTTAAAGATGAACATATTTAAATGATCTCTGATGACTATTTGCAAGAACAAAATCATTTGGGGAGAAGATAAAATAAAGCTGAACCTAAAAGCTTCAGCTGAAAATCATGTGTGCACATAAGGTGAATATGGCTTTGGTTTGGGAAACTAACCTCAGCTTTCTATATACTTCTTAGGAATGACTATTGATTATTGGTATTCAGCTAATCAGACTACCTTTTCTGTATCAGTTTTTGAGAATATAGTTACAATATTGCTTGCTTTCTTATTAAATCCTTAGCATAGGGCAATTCACCAGGGCCATCAACTGCAATTAGGGTCCCTGGTAAACGTGAGGGTGTTTGACATATTAATTGGCAATGGTACATGCTTCTGAGGAGGGACCGTATTTGGCTTGAGCAATGAGAATTAAGTCACATACTAAGAAATACTTTAAGTAAAATTAGTAGTTTCTTCAATCATGGTACAGCCATGTAAGGTGGAGATTAAGCAGCTTTTAAAAATTTGAACTTTAATTTGACTCACGCTAATCACATCTCTTGTCAAACGAAAAAATATCTATGGTAAATGTCTTCAACTTCTCTCTCTCTCTCCCCTCTCTGTCTTGAAAGCAGGGCGCTGTGTAAACCACGCTTACTACCTTATTGTCCTTAACCTTGTGTGTCATGTACATTCTCATCTTTCTTCTGACTCGCCCCTTTATCTCCTGTTGCTTCCCGTTCACTCTCCTTCCAACAGACAAACAGGCAAAGCACACTCATGGACACCAGGTCAGTGCCGACTCCCAGCAATGCTGGGGGACAGGACAGTACTGCCCCTTTCCTGAAAGTGTAGCTCTCAAGAGAGTGGGAAGGTGCGTCGGTCTCCTGTGGCGCTGCTGAGAACTGCTGACTGCGCTTGCAGTGATCCGCCCGACCATCAGTAGGCTCCTCCAATAGACAACGTCAGGAAACAAATACGTAGCCTTTTATGTGTAGGAACCAGTGTTTTGTAGAGGACGTATTTGTTTTCTTCAAGTGTTTTAGAGAGGGTATATTTGTTTTCTTTAGGTAGCATAACAAAAACAAACAAACAAACAAAAACCCAGCAGGATATTTTAACCATATCTGTGAATAGGCAAATAAGGAAAGAGCGCTACATCTCTTTTTAGGTATTCAAGATTTAAAGACGAGAACCTGGAAATCAGGATATATTTGTCTTCTCCAACCCGATGTATTTATAAGTACACATTATCCCTTTTTACCACTTCGTAGGACATTCGTTTAAAGTTTACTCTGTTTTAGCAGGGAATTTTATGCACAAGTGCCAAAAACAATATAATTAAGGACTTAAACGTATTTACGCACTCTTTGCAAAAAATAAATCGAAGACATTCTTTCATTCATCAAGCAAGCATCTAGTAAGCATTTACCAATCTACACTTTTCTGGACACTGGACTAGGGTTGTTAACAAACAGAGCAAAATAAAATAAATCCAGGTACAAATCTTGGTCTTATGGAGCTAATAGTCTAGTTAGGGCTGGAGGCTGTGGTGGTGGGCATTCAAAATAAATTGAATATGGATTAATCCAACAATGGTAGAAAAAATTTTTTAAAACAAGAAGCAAATGAGATTATGAGCGTGTCAGTGGGCCAGTGATGCAACTTTAAATCAAGAGGGATAACCTATTTGGTGACATTGGGAGTAAAGAGCTGGAGGGAATACTGCAAGTAGCCCTGGGGATGTCTGAAGAAAGAAGTTGCAAGCAAAAACAGCATGTGCAAAGGCCTTGGGCCACAAGAGAGCATCATCTCTTCAATAAGAACAGTGTGTCTGCAGTAGAATTAGTGACTCATCATTTCCAGGTGGGTGCATGATTATTAGGAAGCCATTTATTCTGAGGAAACTCCTGTTATCATATTTGCCAGAGCTCGAAAGTAGTGACTATTGCCCTATGACGCGGGGTAGCTGAGGCACGGCTCTTCTGCCTAAGAGCCTGGCCCCCTCCCTCTCACCACACTCACAATGCAGTTTCATGGATCTTTAATTCTCCCAGCAACAAAATTCCATCTGCAATTAATCAAGTGTTAGGGGATGTAAAAACGATTTTTTAATATGTGAAAGATGTTTCAGCTGTAATTATTAAAGTACACATTTCTGTGCTGTAAGCCTGCATGGCATGGGCTGCACTTGTGATCCAATCCTGGTAGCAATCGTCATGGCACCATGTTTCTTTGCTGCTATGTTTCTCAAAACAGACTTCCTGCCATTTGGACTTGGATAGGTGCAGGATCTCAATCTTATACTGAGGTATGACACAATATTTTCATGTTTGCTATTTTTCAAGTGAGTATGGTTATTTTCCGTAATAGTCGGACAGTAGTAGCCCACACCATATATCCACCTGGAGAGGTTTGTATGGCCTGTGAAGTCATTTTCATGCAAGCCACAATTAGCATGCAATCCTGCATGTAGAAATATTGGTAAATAATATGTTAAAAATGTGAAAAAATATACTCTCTGTCTCAACGGGCCATTTCTAGGCATCTTCTTATGTAAGATGGACATAGCATTATACTCACAGTTATGTGACAATATAATCTACTAATATTTATGTACTCATTCCATTCTTCTGTTTAGAGAGGAGTCCCGGTGGCATCGTGGTTATGCATTGGGTGCTAGCTACCAGGTCAACGGTTCAAAACCCAATGCTTCCACAGGAGAAATATGGGGCCTTCTGCTTCCAAAAGTGTCAGTCTCAGAAACTTGCAGGGGAGTCCCTCTGCTGCGCTATTGGCTTGTCTGAGTTGGCGTCAACCTGATAGTAGTGAGTTTGGTACTTTGGGGTCTGGTTCTTGGTAGAGGTATTAGAACTGTGGCATGCTTTTTTTTTTTTTTTAGTTATCAGATCCAGTTCTCCAAAGGTTATCTGTAGTTAAATTACTTTGTAGACTCTAGTACAGGATAAATTATAATGAGAATGACAAGAATGATACTGAGGGAGAAGAGAAGATGAAGCCAGTAATCTGTTTGTAAGTATACAAAATATTGTGATCTTAGAAGTCACAGTATGCAAATATTTTTGTCACTTTTATAAGATAAAAACCCCAAAAGATTTGTTCTGATCAACTGTGACTCTGTCTGTCCTCAGCCCCCCAGGGTCATCTTGGCTAGACTCTTCATGAAAGCCAATCAAACCATTTGTACCGCCAACATGGGCAACAAAGTGGCGCTTTGGGGAGGATAAATGACCTATTTCTTAAATGCTTGAGGTGGAACACAGACATCAGGGCTTTTACTACAAAAGCTGTGTGCTCTTCACCACACATCTTATTCCAACAATAATCACTTATCATACTTTATTTGATTTTGCACCAAGATGGATGATTATGTAGGGGACACCATTAAACACATAACTATGTTTAATAGGTTTCACCCCACTCTCATCCTCCAACTTCAATATTTATTCCATGTTTCCACAAAACTGGCAAAAGAAACATTCTTGCCAAATTGTTCTGTGACCTGGAGCAATTTGTAGTCAGTGCTGACCTCACAACGGAGCGATTAAGTTCAATGTTCTTTTGCAAAAGCTCACCCACCTTTGCCCCTCTGTCTTCTCAACCACTGCATAAGCTGACACCTGTTTGTGTTGTCAGGGGTGTTCTCAGACTAAAGCTCATGGGTGTTTCATTGATTTTATCTTTTTCTTTATCTTGTGTCATAAAGTGAAAACAGCTAAACTTGCTTTCTGATGAGTAATGTGAGGAAACATTTCCTGGTGGAAATTTCCTAAACTGAACTTCTTGACAAAAAATGAGGAGGAAGTCAAATCCTGCCAGAAGGTTTCTCTTTGACACTCGGTTCTGCTTTGACAGTTTGACGGATTAAGGGATAACAATGACAGTAGTTCTTATTCTTACCCAAGCCTTACCGTGTCTTTCTCACCATTCACAGTGTCCCTGTTGGAATCGATGCTGATGACTACATCTGTTGTGTTATTTAAAGTGGATCTTTAAGTCAAAATGAGGATGTGTGCGTGCCTCCTCATTTTGAGTTTGCTTAATGTTTCCCATCATAATTTAGAAATAAATTCCAAATGCTTCTTTGCTAAGTGCATTTTCCTTTCGATTTTAAACCTATGTGTATTTTAAAGGTCATTTAATCTATGCGTTTCCAATTCCTTTGGCCTTAAATCATCCCTGTGTTGTTTTATGTAAGAGGTACTTAATGTCTCAAGAAGCTTCGGGGACCTTTAAAACCCAGAGACATTTCATTTTTCCAAGACCAGAGGTTTCATTTTGTCAAGAGTAAACAAGCTTGAAGAAAACCAAGATCCCAGCCTCTCCAATAGTTCAAAAGTCGGAGTTTCCGTGGGGTTGGAACTTGGCAAAGTGCATTTTCCCATCCTGAGTTCCATCGTTGCTATATTCTTTTCTAGCTTAGGCTGAGACACATGGAAAGGATATGAAGCTAAGCACTCCAGTCGGTGACATCTGTATCTGGAGGAGGGGCCTGGCATTCTGCAACAGAATCTCTTTTCCCTTCAGGGAAGGAAAGGCTCAAAACTCCAAATAATAATAATCTATTACAGATTTCAGGTTACCAAGAGTTAGAGAAAAGGATAATAGCAACACACTTAGCATTGCTACATGTCAAAAGAAAGGCTACTGTAATTTCCCCCCTTGAGGGCATGCATTTTTCATAGTATTATGCATAATTATGCATATAAATTTAAATATATTTCCATTTTATGTTCAAAACTCCCTAATTCTAAATATGTAAAATAAAATAGAATTAATTGACGTCAATTACTACCTTTAGATTCTAAGCAGTGGGCCAGTACTGGGCGCCTAGAGCAACAACCAGTTCCTCTGGAACCTTCTTCTGGATTTAGGAACCATTTCTCTATAAAATTAAATCTGGGGAGAGAGAGCTATAGTGGTATGCTGGCAAAAATGTCAGAAATGGAGGTGAGGACAATAAGATTTCATCTTCACTGCCCCTATTACTCAGGCAAGCCTCTTCACCATTCTGGGCGTCATTTTCCTCATCATGAAGCTAGGGACATTCATTCTATGTTATCTAAACTCACTCCAGATATAATGTCATATTTCTATGACTCTAACATGAACTGTGCCCAAGAATGTCATTATCTGACATTCAGAAACAGTGAAAAGCTTGACAATTTTATTACAATTAAGTCATTTAGAAGAAAAAAAATGGATAACAAGTGTTTTTTGGCAGAGGCCAATCTCCATTATTTGGCTTTCTTCTTTCTTTCTTTTATTTTTTTAATAGAAGGACAATTCAGCCTTTAGGTCATGCTGGAAAGGAGAAAGCAGTCTGGTTTTCTGCAAACATGCTGAGCACTATCTCAATAAGGGGGTGCCAGGAAGATTTCAAAGGGGACAACCAGAATAATGGGCCACACATTTTGATCACATCAAATATCAGAATCATGTCTCAGGGACTTCTCCTGATGCTTTTCTCCTTCTATTTCAGAAATGTATGTTGTGAATTAGGATTATTCCTTTAGAGCCAAGTATTCAATGGGTTCCAGCTAGATCTTTGTTGAACGAGCAGAAGCTCAGTGCCAGCTGCAGACTGCAGCTGTCTGTCAGCATTTGTCAGGACAAACCGCCCCGCTCTCCCTGATTCTTCCTTGGACACAGCACACAGTACTCTGGGATCTGCTCAGCATCCACTTTGCATTTTCAATGCTTTTCCTGTGGGAGAGGTTGCCGTGCATGGCACGCCCATAGGGGAGCAAATAGCTCAGAGCTTAGATCAACACGGTGTCTTTCTCCCAAGAAAGCAGTTTTTGGAGAGACTAGCTGAGTCTGCCCTGATCTAAGCTGCTCTACTGCTCCCCCCAAGGCCGCAGAGCTGGCCAATGCGACAGCTAACCATTCTTCAGGACGGAGGGACCCCTCAAGGGAGCACCAAGAAAAGGGACCAGAACCAGGCATCTGCCTCAGAACGGAGCAATGTGGTGGGTTGAGAAGGCCCAGGGAAGAGGCGGCCCCAGCAGAAGGGCACGGGCCCGAGTCCTGAGTGCTCTCCTCTACCCAGACCCCGCTCTGGAAGGGTAGACAAGACAGGGCATTCTGATCTTGACACAAAGTCTGGTCTAGAACTGGCAGGTAGCTGGGCCTTAAAAAGCCAGCTGTGAAGGTTGTCATGGATGACGTATGGAGCCATGGTTAATCTTCAAGGTGACTTTTTCCTTTGAGTTTGCAGGGATGCTGTGAACGGGAGAGAATCTCACAGTGCCATACCAGACTTCATTATAGCAGTTGTAGAGTTAACCATTTTCCTCACTGGCGCCTCTCACGTGAAATTCAAGAGTGACTGTTTCTTGTTTAGAATAGAAATACTAACTAAACTCACTGCCAGGGAGTCAGAGTGGTGGAAATGTCCTGAGAATTAGTAGCTGGGCCTTTGCCTTGCTTTCCTTGGGCGTTTGTGGGCAGTAACTGTGAGCTTCGCAAAGGGAAAAGCAACTGCTCATGAAGGCTCTCCAATGCACTCCACACACTGTTGGAAGCATACAGTGAGATCAGGCAGTGCTCTGGGAAAGGTTTCTTTTTCAGATTTTACTTCATAATATTTTTTTAATTAAAAACAAACAAATCTGGAATTTTTCCTCAGTCATGGGTGGTATTGTGAGAACTGCTCTTTGCTATGTAATGGTATTGTTTCAGTAAGAAATGTGCACTCTTGGGAAGAAAGGCATAATGCAAATTCCAATTAATAATAAAACTGTACAATATGTAGCATATGCCCAAAGTTGGCTCATGTCGCTCAATAAAGAAAACATTACAAGATTTGGGAAAAGGCAAGCACATGCCCTTGCATACATGTGTGTGTTTGTGTGTTTGGAGTGTGTGTGTGTGTGTTCAGGAGAGGACTGACCAAATGTAAACACTCCCTTTCCCACAGCTCACACACACCATTCCTAAAATAGTTCAATTCAATGCTAGAGACCATGGAGAGTCACAGGGCCATTAAAAATAACAAAGCACTGTTGGTTTATGATTTCGCCATTTGTTGTTGTTTTTTTCCAAGAGGATTGTAAAATAAAATAAAGACTGCAAGGAATCAATATTTTCAAAAGGAACAGCAACTTACAGTGTGGGACTATGTGGATGGCTAAGTGCCCGCACTTCTCTCTCCATCGCTGCTTGATGCTTCCTTCATTATGAAACCTTGTGCGGGATGTGCTACATGCTAGGAGCTTGGGTGTTATGATAAACAGAGACGAAGGCTGCAAATAATGTATTTCAGTTAGGAAAAAGCACTTGAAAGAAATTGGTTTTGCTATACACATGATGTGAGCCAATCAATAGTGGTTTAGTCCGACAAGCACTGTCAATATCCATTGTCACAGTTCACAAAGTCGTTAATGGATAGTTCTTCAAAACCCAGTGATTCCAACACATGTTAAAAGTCTTGAGACACACTCCACTGGGGCGAACTGAATTGCAGGTAGATTTCTCGGATTTTATTTAATTCAGAGCTTATATGTGTTTACAGATATATATATATATATACACACACATTTGCAAATGATCATGTGTGCAATTTTAAGGACTACATATATTATATATATCAAGTAATACCTAAAAGGCATAATCCAATAATGCCAGGACATTTTCAAATGCTAAGTAGCTCAGGAAATACTGAATAAGTGAGAGCTATTTTTTCTGATCACCTATTCGGTTTGCTTAATGATTATCATATCAGAGATTGAAATTCAGCACTTCTGGCATAAACTTAACAATCTTTGATATCATTTATTGAGAGTTTATTATGAACTAGACATTATGCTGGGTATTTGGCTTATATCATGAAGTTTAATTAGGAAATGACCTTAATCATGATGACAGCATATACACAAATGTGCTTGATATAATTGATGTATAGATTGCTATAAGAGCTCTAAGAGTTCCCAGTAAAATGATTTAAAATATATGTTTGGTGTACCTACTAATATAGCCATTTCAAGACAGAGGCACAAAAACTTATGTAACTTGACTAAAACCTCATCACTGCTAAAAGTTGCAATTAGAGATCCAAAAACTAGTAGTTCTGAAAAGAGAGAAATGTTTTGATGTTGTTGTTTTAAAAGCAGTGACATTAAGGTTTGGAAGGAGAGTATATCAGCAATTTTTATTTTGATACATTCCCTTTAAATGCTGATGTTAAACTCTTATATTTCATTCCCAAGGGACATGCAGAAATAAAAACAAGCAGATTTTGCTCTGAGGCAAGAGAAGAAGGAAATTGGCAGAGAAAAGAGTGAAGAGTATGTATACATAAAAGAGTGTGTCTCTATGCTATAGTAGCCTGGGTTCACATTTTTATAAGACTAAATGTTGGAAAGAAGGATGATGAAGTAGAAATACACACACACACATATATATGCATATATATATATATATATATATATATATGCTGAACAGAGAGTCCGAATTCTCATCCTACTTCTCCATTCCTACATCCATTTGTAAGGAAGAGCATAGAGAGTCATTCTGATATCAACCTTTCGGTCAGTGAACAGATACCCTTACCATAGAGCTCAATAAGAACTAGTTGTTCTTACTGGCAATGCAGAGATTATTCAGCTCTCGATGTTGTTCCTGTACTGTGATCCACCAATTTCACCAAAGACAATACATATTCTCCCTCGGGTCTACATTGAGGCACACTTGTTGCTGTTGCTGTTAGGTACCATCAAGTGGTTCTGACCCAATGCACATGGTAAGGCTCCACCTAATCAGTGACCTTCCTCTTTTTCACTGCCTCTCCAATTTACCAAACATGACATCCTTTTCCAGGGACTTACCTCTCCTGAAAATATGTTCAAAGTATGTAAGACAAAGATAAGACCATATATTCTCAAGTATAACTCGACCTAAAGATCAACCAAAGCACCTAATTTTACCACAAAAACTGCATTAAAATGTGCTGAAGCCAGGCTTATACACTATATATGATAAGTCTTGCATTTTTCCCTCTAAGAAGCACTCTGGTCATCTCTTCCAAAGCAGATCTGTTTGTCCTTTTAGCAGTCCATAGTACTTTCATTATTCTCTATAAGAACCACAATTGAAATTCATCCACTCTTCTATGACCTTTCTTATTCCATGTCCAACTTTCGCATAAGATAATACAATGGAGAGGATCACAACTTGAGTCAGGCACCCTTTAGTCCTTGCTTTTCCATACTCTGTAGAGACCTTGTCCAGCAGATTTATGTAACACATCTTTTGATCTCTTGTGTACTGCTTCCATGAGCATTCATTGTTGATCTAAGCAAGACAAAATCCTACACCACTTCAAACATTTCTCTACTTGTCTGAGGTTACTATTCATTAAATTGTGAGGATTTTGGTCTTCTTCACATTGCATAGTAATTCATACTGAATACTACCATCTTTGATATTCATTAGCAAGTGCTTCACAACCTCCTCACTTTCAGCAAACAAGGTTGTATCATATGTATAGCTCAAGTTGTTTATAAGCCTTCCTTTAATGCAAGTGCCACATTCCTCTTCTTCATATAATCCAGCTTCTCTGATCATTTGCTCGGCCTGAAGATTTAATAAGCATGGTGAGAGGACACATGCATCCTCTGCTTTTAACCGTGCAATATTCCCTTGTTCTGATTGAGCAAATACTTCTTGATCAGTGAACAAGTTCCTCATCAGTGATGCAGACTATGGAGATAGAATTCCAACAAGTCTTTCATGTGAAGTACAAGTTTTGGGACTTTAAGTCAGAAGTAAATGAATACAGCATGGGATTATTCCCACCTCTCGTAGACACTTAAACAGCATTGCTAAATGAATGGAGCGGGAGTGCAGTGGTGTTTTCTAGGAACACTCTTGGGATCTAATCAGTTAGCTATGGGTTTGATTTTTGCCTCTGCCATTTATTTGCTACATGTTTAATCTTTTTCATCCTCAAACTCATAATCTGTAAAATAAGTGATAATTCTAGAACCTACTACATTGAAATGATTCCACCTCCCCTCTGTTGTACTGTGGTGACATTCCTGTTGGTGTGGTGCTGGAAGCTATATCACTATTTTTTCAACTACCAGTCAGGTCACCTATGGGAAATAGATTTAAATGGAGCTTCCAAAGAAAGAAAGGATTAATTAGGAGAAAGTGGTCTTCTTCCAAGAGATTATCTACTAGCAAGTCTTACAAGTAGCAATAGAGCATTATCTGGCATAATTCTATAAAATGAACCCATCAAGTGGAAAGACTCTCAACATAAGATTAGAGGAGTGCTTCCACTGCAAATAAGAGCCAATATTAATGATATAAATGAAGCAAAAATTTCAGGACCTTCATTTGTTGATAGGTCATGACTCAAAATGAGGGTAGGGGGGAAATGCTGCACACATCCATGTTCAAGAAGAAAATACAGGTAAAATGTATGAACCTTGAAAAAGGAAGTAATCAAAAATAAAATGGAATACTAAACATCAATGTCTTAAGTATTCATATACTGAAGTGAACTGGAATAGGCCATTTAATTGGAAAATTATATGGTTTACTATGCAGAAATGATGAATCCAAGATGAATTTTGTCCCATTCATCATCCAAAAGAACAGTTCAAGATCCATTCACAAGTACAATGTTTACTGTGATAGGATAATATCTGAAAACTTAACCAAGAAGGCCAGTTAATTGAGCTATTACTCAAGTTTATGCACTGACAACTTAAGCGGATGATGAAGAAAATGAAGAATTCTACTAACTTCCTCAGTTGTTGTATAACTAAATGCATTATAATTAATGACTAAAGACGTGCAAATTGGAAACAAAGAGGAAGGATCCATAGTTGGAAAACATAGACTTGCTGATAGAAACAAAATTTGAGGTTGCAAAAGAAAAATTTTCTATACCAACAATTTCTTTATTGCAAATACCCTTTTCAACAGCACAGTGAGCAACTATACTCGGAGATTTCACTAGATGGAATACTAAAGAATCAAATTGCCTACATCCGTGAGAAGAGATGAGAGAGAAACTCAAAATCAGCAGCCTAAATGCAACCAGATCCAACTGTGAAAGAGACCATAACCTGCTCATATTGAGTTCAGGGTCAAACTGACAAAAATTAAAACAAGTTCATTAGAGCCAAAGTACAACACTGACTATACACCACTTAAATTTCTGAAATAATCTCAAGAACAGATTTGACAGTGACAGGAGACCTGATGAGCTATAGCATGACATACATAAAGAACGTCATACGTAAAGGAAGCCAAAACACAGAGTGTGGAAATTATCAGACAATACTGGTAATATCACATCTCACTGTCATTGAGTCACAATGACCCTATAGGACCAGGTAGAATTGCTTCAGTGAATTGATGAAACTGTGTGTCGTCTGGGTAGCCTAAAGAAACAAATTCATAAACACACATATGTGTATAAGAAAGAGGTTTATATACAAGAACAATTGAATATGAAGGAAACATCCCAGCCCAGTCCAGTTCAAGTTCATAAGTCCAATATTAGCCCATATGTCTGATACCACTCTATAAAGTCCTCTTCTGACTCACAAAGCACATTCAATGATGCCAGGATAATCACAGGCCAGTGGGTGCCGAGTCTTGTGTAGCCAGTGGTGGTAGAAGCATCTCAGCGCTGGGAGGGAACTTTCTGTGGCTTCGCAAGCATCTCAACACTAGTAGGACTCTCTCAGTGGCTTTTCTGGCTTCAGAGGTCTGGTTCCATCAGAGTAAGTCCTTGTGACTTCTCCTCCAGGTTGTCTCACAGAGAGTCAGCTTTGTGTCTTGTCAGTAGAGCATCTCCAAGGGAGTCGCTCAACTCCAAGGAAGAAATACAACTGGATTTCCCAGAATTCTTAGGAGAAAGCCATGCCTTCACAGAGGTCTCATTGGTTATCTCCAGGTTGACAGGCTAGGCTCCACCCCTATATCCCCAATCCTCAAACTGACACCAGATTAGTGATTGCCACAAAATGTAACTCTTTATAGGAGTAGAAATTGCCGTTTTCTCCCACTAATATCACACAGTGAAATTTTAGTGAAGCTAATGAAAACACATTTGTAGTAATGCATTGATAGAGGGTTGAGAGGGTTGAGAGGGTAGACGAGCACATGAGCATATCTCCACTCACTTCAGATAGATATGAAATGATAACAGAGACTACTATAAATATATTTCCTTATATTCCATTGACTGTGCAACTGCATTCTACTTTTTGCATCAATAATAAACCACAGATAACATTAGAAAGAATGTGAGCCACAAAATATTCAATTGTACTCAAAAGAATCCATACACAGACCAAAAGGCAGCTATTTGAAAGGAATATGGGGATACGGTGGAGTTTAACATCAGAATTCCTACCCTTTACCATATTGACTGAATCTGAACCTAGAACAAGTCAACCAAGAAACTGGACTCTGTGGAGAAGGAGGGCCCATTAGCTCATTCTATGACCCGGGACACGATGGTCATAGAAATGTGTTTTCTGAATGTGACAAGGACTTGAAACACTTAACTAATGAAGATCAAAGACTGGAGCCATCCATATGGATTAAAATCAGTGTAAACCTGAACTAAAACCCAAACCCACCATCATCTAGTCAATTCCAACTCTTAGAAATTCGATAGGACAGAGAGAACTGCCTTTTTGAATTCCAATGCTGTAATCCTTTTTGGAAAGGAAAAGCCTCATCTTTCCCCCAAGGAATAGCTGGTATGTTCAGACGGTGACCTTGTGGTTAGCAGCCCAACATGTAACCCACTGAAACAATAAGAAGCTCACTATGAAGGGGGGTGGGGACCACAACTGCACCAATGTACAACATCATGAGTAAAGGAGAAGTTATTATAATTTGCTGAGAATTTCATTTTACTTGTATATATAACCCATGCTAATGGAAGCAACAACCAAGAAATCAAGTGGCATAATATGTTGAGAAACCTGTTGCATAAAACTTCACAGTGAATGTTAGAGAGTAAAGACACTTAGAGGACTTAGGTGTATCTGACTCAGATCTTGTGTGTCAGTTTGGATTCTCTAGAGAAGCACTTATGATGTGGGGAACCAGCCACCACAATCAAATGGGACCAGGGGAGCATTTTGTAATCTAGGGGTAAAATTAAAGAGACATAAGACAAGATAAAGCATGCAATTGCTCACTTCTGGGTTAGCCATGATCTCAGCAGCCAGGTCCATCCAGAGAGAGAGACTATATTTCTAACCAAGTTTTGTACACACTCAGGAGGCATGCAAGCCCCCCAAATTACAGATAATACTGTGCATAACAGGAAGGGGTTGCATAACAGGCATATGTGCACAGGAGGGGGATGAGCTAGTGGTGTGTATGCAATAGGAAGGGGAAGCACTAGGGTATACATGTGACAAGATGAGTTGACTCTAGATTCCAGGATGGCAGCCTAATCTTGATCTTCCCTGAGTTGGCTTGACCTTGCCTTTGGGTTATCCTTCAGGGGAACCAAATACTATCCTTAACAGAAGGGAGTGGGCCCTACTTTGGGTGGAACTGATTGCCCTGATTCCTATAGTAGAAGGCAAAGGGCCAAAAAGGATTCAACTTTGGTCTTTCTTTCATATACAAAAACTCTAATGATCTCAAGGAGGTGTAATCAGGCTGCCACCCCATTGGTAGGTTCAGCCCTGTCCTTACCCATAAGCCCTAGCAATCACACCTTTATGTTTTCAATATCTTCACACGCCTGGTAAAGCTGCATAAAAATATGAAGACCAGAGAAGAATTAGTAGCTTCAAATTATGGTGTTTTTAGGGGATATGGAAAGTACCATGGGTTGCTAGAAGAAAAGATAATTCTGTGTTGGAGGAAGAGGAGTGAAGCTGTTTCTGAGAAATAAGAATTATAAGACTATGTCTTCTGTACCTTGGACATGTCATCAGGAGAGACCAGCACCTGGAAAAGAATAGCTTGCTTGGTAAAGTAAAAATAGAGAGACACCCTTAGCAAAATGGATGGACATATTGGCTGCAACAATGGGTTCAAATATGAAAGCAGTGAGAATGGAGCAATGCTTTGTTCTGACTTACATGAGGTCCCTATGTGTCAAAGCCAACACATTGTCACCTAACAACACCACAGTGGATGGGCAGAGGAGACTAGATAAGAAACAGCATGTTCAATATTGTGTTGACATGCAGCAGCATTTCTCAACCTGTGCGTCGCCACCACTTTGAGCGTCAAGCAATCCTTCCACAGACATTGCCCTATTTATAACAGTAACAAAATTATAATTTTTAAGTAGGAACAAACATAATTTTATGATTGAGGAGTCACCACAACATTATGAACTGTATTAAAGAGTGTGTGATTAGAAAGGTTGAGAACCACCGCCATGTGGCATTGATCCCAAAACAGTGGTGTTATTAATAGCTGAATTGTCACTATCAGATTAGCTAGTAGGGTAAATAATCAAAGAGGAAATGGAGACTACATTGACGGAATACATACTTACATGCAAGGGAGCTTCAAAAGTTAAGGAAAAAAATGAAATTTGATTAAAAGATAGTGAAATTGTTCCACAAAATTTTTGGAATACAAATATTTGTGTTAGCATTTTATTACAATTTAAAAACCCAAAATACATTTTATAGTTTTCACCATCTCCTCCAAATTATTGATTATTTGGTTCAAGGTCTCACATGTTTCTACAAAGTTACAAATATATGTGCACATGCAAAAGATATGTATTAGTCTCTCTCGATATACTTATCTATAAAGATGGGATTTAATATCATCAAATGTAAGCAGTACTAAGTAGGGGCTTGTGGCCTCTGTGGATTAGGCACTAGGCTGTTCATTGTAAGGTCAATGGTTCAAAACAGACCAGTCACTCAGGGAGGAGAAAGACGAGATATTCTGTTCCAATAAAGGTTTACAACCTTGGAAATCTCTTAAGGGGTGGCTATGAGTGGGAATTGATTCTAGGGCAGTGGATTTGGTTTGATTTTTTGGTTTAAGCATGGTCTACTATTTGTGAACCTAAATCTAAATATTATCATCAATATAATACAATTACCCTTAAATCTGAAAAATATTTCATTTCCTAACATTATCTATTTCCCAGAGAAATACAAGAAACAATTGCCTATAACCCTAATGCTTCTGCAGTGGAATTACTCTCTCTATTCCTCCTCTTTTTCTTTTGCCTGTTGTTCACAGTTATCTGGAATTATTCTCTCATTTGTTATGGCTAAAGCCTGTTTTCTATCACTACAGAGTCTATTTAATATACAATTTCTCTGCATGGAAAACATATTTCTTCTTCATAGTGCTCTTTGTCTAGATTGATGTCCTGTGAGATTTCCCCATTCCCCGCCCCCCCCCCCCACCTATTTTTTAGGAATTTAGCTTTCAAGATCAGTTA
>PVJH01034683.1:0-20358 GCA_004026705.1 Nesogale talazaci
CCCCCCCCCCCCCCCCCCCCCCCCCCCCCCAACTCCTACTGGGAGAGGAAGGCAGGGCACAGTAAAAGCAAGCGTGAGGGAGTAGGGGGAAAAAAGGTCTCATATTCTGCAGTCAGTTTTCTGAGAAGATAAAGATGATTTTGTAATCAGAGTAAAAGACCCAATTAGAGATATCCAGAAAGAAGCTGTTGTATTTTTTAGGACATTAAAATATGTAAAGTTAAATTTTATTATATGTGATGCCAAAGCAAGCACAATGCAAAGTTAAATTGCTAACTAAAGAAATTAAGATGAAAAAAAGAGAAATTAAGATGACTCAGCTATTGAAGCTATATTTTCCATCTCACTAAACTTTTCTTCCAGTATTGTTCTGAGAACACTTGCACATTACTTTTTAAGGGTGCACATTATTTTGAATTTGTGGTCTCTATAGATCGACCTATTCTGAATTTCACATACAGAAAAATCATACAAAGCACAAACAAGGAGCAAACAAACAACAATGACAAAACAGAGACAAATCTCAACAGAAAAAAAGCAGAAAATTAAAAAAAAATGGAAATGACTTTACAATAGGTAAAAAGGGATAGCAATTAATAAGGTGTTATCTTTTAACTTAATTACGCCTGACAGGGTCAGCTTTCCAGTTCTCTGAGTGTGAGAGTAAGGTTATTTACAGTCCTGGACAATGGTCAGGGGGACTCACCAAAGACTTAATCCATGTTGGGATCCTGCAGATGAATTAGGGGCTTCCAGTGTCATCCATAACCTTCAGCAAACTGAGTGCTCAAAATTGAAGTTCTGATATTGTTCTCTATTTCAGATTTGGATTTGATTATTTACAATCCTTGGATCACATAGGCTGGAATGCTTCTTTCAGGTGGAGTTAGTTGATCAGGCAACATATGATTTCTTCACTACACTTTGTTATACACAAAAGGTCACATTCTCGAAAACTCCATGGAGGTCTACTTTGTACACAGGGGATCACCATGCATTGGGATCTACTTAAAGGCTGCTAACAAGAACAACAACAATATTAATATATCAAATTACAAAGACAGTTTTTAATTATTAGTGCACTTAGTTGTATGTGGAGCCTTGGTAATATAGTGGATTATACATTGGGCTACTCATTTTAATCCACCACCCACTTCTCGGGAAAAAAGATGAAGCAAGCTGTCATTTCCTGTCAAGATTTAAAGTTCCAAACCCACAGGCAGAGTTCTATTGGGTCCTTTGAGTCAGAATTTTCTTGAAGGTAGTGAATTCTATATCATATCAGGGGAAAAGGCTAAACAATAATTATTTACTCCTTAGTGGCTCTGAGAAATGACATGAAGTTGTCTAAAGTGGGTTACCTTTGTTACCTACAAAAATATGATCCAGCCCTCAGCCTCACTGTGTACATTAGAAAACTACTTCTTTCCATGGACATGGATAATACCAGTTTATAAATGGACTGTGTGATTTTTTTTGGTTGTTGTTTGGAACTGAAAGGGAAATGCATTGTTTGTAAAACTCCACAAAGTGTTGACATTTAGGCTCTTTGGGATATGTCCTGCTTAGCAGATTGTTCACAGCAATGGCCAGTGAGTGACTTGGCATGCTGCGTGGGGTGGCTGCGCAGCCCCTGGCTTGGATCCCAAAGTGGGAATGTTGCATCTGGGCATGCTACATTGGGTGTGGTTGCACAAACCTGCCGGGGGACTTTCTGCAAATCAATTAATTCCAGCCATGAAAATAAACATAGTCGCCGGTGGCCTAGAATAGATCTAGAGAAAATCAGAAGCTGTGTGCGTAAAATAAACTGAACTCACCACGTCTTTTCTTTCCAAGACCTTTCTGTTTGGCACTAAGTTGTTGGGGGCAGGGAGAAATTTGGAATGATCAGGCTGTAGCTTACTCCGTTCCTTGCTACTAATTAAAAGAAGCAAATACAGGCAAAAGGGACTGAAGCAGTTGGGGTAAGTACAGATTAAATGCAAGCATAATTTAAGAACGGAAGGGGCCATTCTCTTTGTGCAGTGGTGAGAAAGAGATTTCATGATGATTCTAAGGTCCTTAGGCCAATTCCAGTGTCTACAAAGCCTGACTCCTCCTATTCCTTTCACTGCTGTTCTGCACCTAATCTGTCCCCTCTCCTGCCGATGATCTCCCTTATTTGGTCTTGATTTTTAAGGGGAAAAAATAGCACCATGTGAAGGTAAGAAGTTAACAGTGTGATTTCTCTACATTTTACTTATAGAGCTGAAGGAGCCCCTAGTGGTAACCTGGAACTGCTAACCAAAAGGTCAGTAGTTCGAAACCACCAACCACTCTGTAGAAGAAAGATGAGGCTTTCTGCTTCTCCAAGGAGTTCAGTTTCAGAAGCCCACAGGGACAGTTCTACCCTATCCTTCTAGGGTCACTGTGAGTCATGAAAGATGTGGTGGCAGTTCTTTTTGTTGTTTAGTTTATTATTAGATCTAGACAGGATTTCAGAGACTTTCATCATCCAGATCACTATTTTTCTGAAATGGCAACAAGGTACTCTCAGAGCTGAAATTAGATGCCAGGTTGTTTTTTTTGTTTTTGATGCTAGGTTTTTTTAAATGTCCGTTTAGTGCTGTCTCCATACAGCTCACCCAAATTAATAACGCAAGAAGGGAAGACAGAGATAAAGACAAAGAAAGAAACAACCTCCAGGGCTGAATTGGTTAAGAAAATGACTCTGTGTGTGTGTGCGTGTGTGTGTATTTACAAGTAGGCATGAAAAAGTTTGTGGAAAAATTCCATTATCTTTTTTGGGTTTGTTTGTTTTGTGGGCATCACTGCCTTTTGGTGGTGGGAGTAGGAGGCCCAGAAAATTCGATTATCTTTTCATTCCACTTTACCCCTCAGAACTTTCAAAGCCCTCTCTTACAATCTAAATGTTAGGGAAGGACAGGGGTATAATGTTACTCAAACTATTTCCTGTACATAAGAATCACATAATTTAGAATATTTGTACTTCCAAAGATCCTGTGAGTTTGAAAAGTAGGCACAAATATGGTTCATCTTTGGTACTGTTTTGCCAGGAAAAAAAAAATTCCCCACTAGAAATGTATCTTCTACTCTCACTAAATAATAATAAAATTTAAAAGACCAGAGAGATAATAAAGGGCCCAGATCCAGAGTTGTCGGGGCTATTAAAGAAGCAAGCATTTGCATATGCGAACATCTAAAGTCAGCTCTTTGGCGATGTTTAACTGAGATAGAGTTAGACAAAAGCGATCCTGGGGCTGAGCCCCGGTGGCGTCGTGGTTGTGCGTGGGACTGCGGCCCACTGGGACGGAGGTTCAATTCCAGCAGTGGGGCTGGGCCTCCTACTCCCACCACTGGAGAGCAGTGATTGCCCCCCCCAAAAAAAAAATCGATCCTGTCTGGGAAGTGGTGGGCTGCTAACGACAAGGTCAGCAGTTCAAATCCACCAACCACACCAAGGGAGAACAATGAGCCTCTGCTCTCATGAAGAGTTATAGCCTCAGAAACCCTATGTAGGGCCACAAGGGGTTGAAATGAACTTGATGGCAGACGGTCGTAATTTCAATTGTTCAACTCACAAAGATACACACTATTTCATGTGTTCTAGAATTTTCAACTTCCAGACAGAATCTCACTCATTGCCAGCTGATATTGATTGAGTCACAGCAACCCCTAACACTAAGTGGAACTTCTCCCTGTGGATTTCTGTGACTGTAAGTCTTGATGAGAGTAGGAAATGTCGACATCTCCTGCAGAATGGCTGGAGTTTTTGAACTACTGACATACTACACCACCAGGGTTCCTTGACCAGCAGGATATCAGGCTCAAAGACACATCACTTGCAATAACCATCAGTCTACCAGTGGGGGCCTCCCTGTTGCTGTGGTACTGAATATATTTCAGTGGCAATTCCACACTAAGGTGAACTGGGATGACAGGTCTGTGACCTGCATTAAAAAATCAGAAAAGAGGCTGAGCCCCGGTGGCGTAGTGGTTGTGCGCGGGACTGCGGCCCACTGGGATGGAGGTTCAATTCCGGCTCCCAGGAGCAAAGGCTGGGCCTCCTACTCCCACCACCTGAGGGCAGTGATGCCAAAAAAAAAAAATCAGAAAAGAAATCCATCAGTAGAATCTATGGATCACAATGAGCAAGTGCACAAAATCTTGGAGATGGCAAAGGACTAGGCATTTTGTTGTTGCCTTGTGCTTTATTCACCATGGCTTGAGGGCATGACATGAAGGTAATTAACTACAAAAGACTATTTAGAAGTTGGTTTTCCCTCAGTAAATGAAATCCTAGTGTCGTGATAGTGAAAAGTGTGAGGAAAAGGGTCCAAGAAACTAGTGAGGCTAAAGAGTATGTATAATTATTATATGGCTATTACTAGATTAGAAGTAATTATAAGTAGTCAAATCTGTCTAAACATGGAACAAAGGAAACATGAAGTATTATCCTAAATTCATACGATGTGGTTCTCAACCAGCTTCAGAAAAAAAAAAACCTGCAATGATAAATGTATTATTGATATATTACATGAGATAGTTAAAGTTTAATGTGCCAGCCTCAATGATAAACACATATGGGACTAACTGAAGGACAGAGTGATGAACGGCTCAGTGAACCTCGCCTGTCTTGTTCTCGGGTTTCTTGCTTTCTGATGGTCAGCCCAGGGTGCAGCTGTGTTAGCCAGTTCCCTGCTTCAGCTGGCAAGGCTCACTTCCTGCAAGACATCCCTGAGGAGAAGCCACATAACCTACCCTGATGTAGCCCTGGATGCTGCAGCAGCCGTGTGGAGACCCCTGCCAGTGCTGAGATGCTGACACGCTCACTGATTCAGCTTCCTCCTGCAGTTGGCATCATTGCGTGTGTTTTACAAGATGGAGAAGGGCTTTGTGGATTGGTGTTGGACATATGGACTAATGTTGGATTTGTGAGCTTGGGCAACACTAGGTTGGGATATTTTCTTGATGTGCACTTACCCTTTATATAAAACACTCTCTTATACCGATGCGTTTCTGTGGATTTGTTTCTCTAATGTACCCAGATTAACACAATGCATATGCTGGACATCTTATTAGGAAGATTGAAGAAGAAGCACTGATGCATTCAAACTGTGGTGCTGGTGAAGAATACTGAAAGCATCATAGGCTGCCAAGGACAAACAAATCTGTCTTGGAAGAAGTACAGCCAGAACACTCCTCAGAGGCAAGGCTGGGGAGACTTCGTAGTTTGGGCGTATTGTCAGGAGAGGCTAGTCCCTGGAGAAGGAAGGACGTCATGCTTCGTAAAGTAACAGGGCAAGAAAACGAGAAAGACCTCCACAAGATGGATTGACCTGGTGGCTGCGTCGACGGGATCCAACGTAAGAACAATTGTCAGGATGGCACAGGACTTGGTTTTTCCTTCTGTTGTCTAAAGGGTCCCAATGAGACAAAATTGACTTGACAGTCCCCAACAACAGCATACCCACAAGAGAGCAATTTTTTTTTTTTATCAAATCCATTTGAGTGTCTGGAATGTCGAAGTATTGCATGGTGAGAATCGGCATGAATCCTATTCCCAAGGTTGAAGATTGATTCCTGCTTCCTTCACCTGGGTCAGCAGCTGCCTCTCTAGCACCCTCTCTCACCATGTCCACTCAGGTCTAGGTGAGAACTCACAAATTAATAGAAAATCATCCTTTAGACTGCCAAATAGACACCAGACACAAGGTTGGGGAGTCCACATAACACCCTACTTTTGGGCCTGACTGCGTGTTCAGAGTTGGTTCCCACTTTTCCTTGAGGAGGCTATCTACAGGCTCATCCCAGTTCCTGAACTGCTGACCCCTGTGACCCCTCATTCCCAGTAATGACTACTCTTGGAGAGAGCACCACACATACAACGGCAGGCTTATTAGGCTAAAGAGGATAGAAATGCAAAGGCACACAGTGAGAAGTCTGGGAGGGTTTCCAAGACAGAAGCCTACTGCAGTGTTCTTGGCAACCAGGAAGCTTCTCAAGCTTTCCTATTCAGGGCTAAACTTTGTTTCTTGCTTCTCAGAGGAGTCTTTTCCGGTCTGGCCAGCCCCTTTCACCAGGACAGTTTCTCTAGTGTGACCTGGAAATGCCAGGCTGAGGCATCCCAATTCTTTCAAGGGTTATTTCTCCAGAGGCAAGGACACAGGCTGATAACTTCTTCAGCCCAAGAAAAAGCTGACATCATCACTCAAATAAAATAGATCTGACTTTTCTTCATCTAAAAAATGATCTAATTGACAGAATAAATAACAATGGGAAACTTGGACAATATTTGAGAGTTTATACTTAATATTCCATTCTCTATATGTTATTTATTCTTTTGTCCAGAAAAATTAAATTCAAAGGCCTATATATGTAATTCTGTAATCCAGATTTTTATTTCTCTGGTCTTCTCAGTCATATCTGAAGAGTAATCTGAAATAGGGACATTTTAATGTTGCTTTTTTCCTTTATAGTAGCATAAATTAATACAAGAAGGCAACATACGGAATGTCATTTGGGCTGTTTCATTAAATGTCATTGGCTGCTTTCTTTTTTCTGTCAAAGAGTACAGTACACTCTTTCACATGGTGTTTTGATTGGAAATAAAGCATTACTTAGCTCTATAGAATTTCATAGCTGGTGAATACTATGGAAGGGAAGTAGCTGATTTAGGGCATAGTTGTTTGTCAGATGTATGGCAGCAATCTGAGAGGTGTGGCAGTTTATAATAATCAGAGGCCAAGGATGACATCAATCTCGCTCTTTAGATGTTCTTATTAATTCTTCACAAATCCCAAATTAAACATGGGAACAACTATTGCTTTGAACCACAAAAAGAGGCGTACCCATTATCTGTCTACCATATTATAGGTATACAATTCCATTATTGAACCTGTCTTTTCATGTCATTATTCAAAAGTCATTTGTGGAGATGACACTGCATTAACCTGAACCAAAATGATTCCTATCCATATTCTTGTAGATATTTTAGTGGCACAAAAATGTCTTTGAAGAGAGCAGGTATCACACAAGAAAGTTTTCCAGCTTTTAAGAGTTTCATGCCCTACTGACTGAGCTAGTGGGGAACCTTTCAACTTTTAAATATCCAAAACTCACATTTTTCCTCCATATCAAATTCAAGTGAATTTTAAGATGCATACACTTTTAAAGAATGACATATAAAAAATGTTAATCCAATTGATGTACTTCATAAGTTCATACAAAGGTGTTCTAGGAGGGCAGTGGTTTAGCATTCAGCGCTTTATGGAAAGACCGGAGGTTCAAACCCTCCAGCTACTCGAAGGGGCAAAGATGTTGCTGTCTGTACTGTAAAGGTGACTGACTGCCTTGGAAGCTCCATGGGACAGTTTACCCTGGTGGTCTCGTGGTTACTGGGACCCACACGGTCAGTTTTCAGAAACCACCAGCAGTCCAAGGGGGAAAGACTGAGCTTTCCACTCCCTTTCATCTTAGAAACCCACAGGGGTCGCCATGAGTCAGCATGGACTCCATAGCAGTAAGGTTTTTTAAAAAAGAGGGTCATAATGATTCAGAATCAACTCCACGGCAATGGGTGGTTAGACTTCTCCATAACAGACTAAGAAGTCGCTTTTGAACTCATTTCCTCATTTGTAAAATGACAAAATACATAATTTTTTTTTTGGCATCACCGCCCTGGTGGTGGGAGTAGGAGGCTCAGCCTTTGCTCCTGTGAGCTGGAATTGAACCTCCATCACAGTGGGCCGCAGTCCCACGCACAACCACTACACCACCGGGGCTCAGCCAAAATACATAAATTTTGAAAGTACTTTGTAACCCCGGTCTTATGAAACTATGAAATATGTATGACATATCATTTTAAAATGACATCAAATTATAGTCAAATAGACACAAATTTATGGGAAAACTATATTTGAAATATTTCTCTATGAATTTACAAGAGGCTGTGTTTTTCAATTCAGTGATGAAGAAAATAGTGATGCTTTCTGCTTACGGATGATCTCTGGACCCAGGGAGGGGCCGGAGGTTGAAAATTCACTGTCATCGAGGCATTACTAACTCACAGGAGCTCAATAGAACTGCTTTCGTGGGTATCATTGCAGGAGTAGAAGTGTCATCTTTCTCCCCGTTGAGTGGGTACAACTCGTGGCACCACTTCACCACCAGGGCTCTTAGAGGCTGACATCTGGTCCAGAGTCAACTTGGGCGGGGGTGGTGGTGCCTGGTAAGAGACTGCAGATCCACAGAATGACTTCTTCAGTTCACATGAGGGCACCTACATTTCTGCCACCTTAAGAAAAAAGTCAGAAGAAAAATGGTTGGGAACAAGAGAGAGAGAAAGGAAAATCTCTTTGAGTGGTTCTTTCTTGTTTGAATTCCTGAATGAAGACACTCCTTGCTGGAAGGTTGGAGGTTTGAGTCCACCTAGAGGAGCTTCTGAAAAAAGGCCTGGTAATGTACTCCCTAAAAGTCAATCCCTGGAAACTCTACTGAGTATAATTCTTTCTACTCTGAAACTGCTGGTTGTAGAAATTGGCTACTGGTTGCAGACTGGTGTATTCTTACCATCTCCTCGTCTATCCTCCCTTTCTTCACTGAACCAATTTCCATCTGGTTTTCACCCCCATCATGCCCACCATCACAGTCTGTCAAGGCCACTAGTCATCGTCACATTGTTAAATCCAATGGTCTTTCTCCACCATCTTCCATCTGCTTGTTACTAAGCAATATATGACACCATCGATCACTCTTTTCTCTTTAAAGGTCCTCTTACTATGGCCTGCAGCACTTCCCTGGTTTTCTGTCTACTTTGGCAGAAGGAAACATTGCATCTCCTTCTCAGACTCTTTCAGTGGTTCCATCTCCACTGTTTGACTAATAGTGAAGGATTTTGTGGCCAAAGCCTGGACCTTCTATTCTCATCCCTAGAGAATTTCGCCCTGTCTCATGGCTTTAAATACCATCAACTATAGATGATTTCAAAAGGTTTCACTCACCTCCGACCCCCTCGCCTGACCATCTCCTTGGACTACAGATTTATAGATTCATTAACCTTCACTTTTATGCTCTCACACCTCAATGTGTTTAACATGGAACTCTTAATATTCATCCTTAAACCAACTCACCTATACTTTTCCATTTTCCTCATTCCAGTTCCTCTTCTATTTGCTGTTTGAGGAGCCTTGGTGGCATAGTGGGCTACACATCGAGCTGTCAATTGAAAGGTCAGACATTTGAACCCATCAGCAGACTGCAGGAGAGTAATGAAGCTGCCTGCTCCCTTAAGGATTTAGAGCAGTGGTTCTCAACCTTCCTCAAATATATATTTCCTCATGCTGTGGCGGTCCCCCAACCATAAAATTATTTTGGTTGCTACTTCATGACTCTAATTTTGCTACTGCTATGAATCGGTGACCCCTGTGAAAGGATCCTTCAATTCCCAAAGTGATTATGTCCACAGGTTGAGAACTGCTGAGTTAGAGTCTTGGGAACCCAAAAGCGCAGTTTTATCCATCCTACAGAATCTCTAAGAAGTAGAATCTATTCTACAGCAATAAGTTTGGTTTTCTTAAGTTGTGAAGGTAAAAAACCTTGGTGTCTTCCTTGTCTCTTCCCTCATTCATGCATAATATCTAGTACATCAGTAAATCCTGCAGATTTACCTTGAAAACACTCAGAATTCAAAAGCTAAACAACTCTGCTCAATTCACTCCCCCCCCCCAAAAGTTCACAACCACTTTTGCCACTCTGAAGATTATGGCATCTTCTCCTGACTGGTGTCTGCTTCCACGCTTGTCTCTCTTCAGATGATCCTTTAAGTGTCCCCTCTGAAATGGAATTCTTCCTGAATTCAGAAATTCTTCCTTTTCCCACCCCCCTCTAATGTCTTCTCACCTCAGAAGGAAAAGCAAAATTATTTTTATGCTTGCAAACCACAAACTATGTCGACCTCCACTTGCTCAGGCACAAGGGTGCACACCAACCAAACATTTGTATTAAATCTGTCTATGCTCACTCATCTAAAGAGGCCTGATGGCGTAGTGGCTACTCCTTGAGCTGTGAGCTGCAAGATCAGCAGTTCGACATCACCCGCTTTGGAAGAAAGACTAAGCGCTCCCCTGCCATGGAGAGATGTAGTCCCAGGAGCGCACAGGAGCCAGTCAACTCTTCCCGCTCGGGGTGTTATAAGTCATAATTGATTTGATGGCAGTGAGTTTGTTTGTTTGTTTGTTCGTTACTCACTTGTGCGGTTCCCAGGGTACAAACTGAGAAAGACCATGCAGACCAAGAAAGAGAACAAGCAGATGGTCAAGTTGACCCAGAGGCCCCTTGAGAAAGGACTTGGCAATCTTCAAAAACCAGCCTGTAGCCTCTGACAGAGATAGTTCTGCTCTAGCACACACGGACTCACTGTGAATCAGAGTCACTCCGTGAGGGGTTTGTAAGTCGGGCGTTTGAGTCTGGCTCGACACGACACAGAGCATATGACAGCCTGCCTGGCCGGAAGAACACAGATTTAACCAAGTACACTATTGAATTATTTCTCACACGCACTCCTCAAAAAAGAGGTTTTGTCCACTGTCCAGAGCCAGTGTTACAGTGAATGCACACTGCTCAGGACACTGTTAAACAAATCAGTGAGGTCCAGTTCATTGCCAGCTCTGCTCATGCCTGGAGGTAAAATGAGGAAAGTAGGCACCTTACTCAAGAAGCCCAGGGGACACTGAGTCAGCACTCCCCAGCAAACAGAAAGGCTGGCAGTGTGAACCTACCAGGGTGGCAATCTGCTTCTGTACAGCTCACCACCTGGGTCCCCCACCCCACGGAGCCATTCTACTCTGTCCTCCTAAGAGTCAGAATCCATTCCATGGCATACAGCAACCAAAGTACCCTATTCAAAAACTTCTCCTTCAAAGTCAATTCTGGAGAGAAGAAAGACAAATCGAAATCATGTAAAACTGCTTTAATTCCTTTTAGGATTTATGTATCAATGAATAGTGATCAAATACTGTACATCAACTGCAAAGAATTATCTTGGTAGGGGACAACTTACTACAAAGGAGTTGGCTCCCCACTTACACACCTTCTGCCAAGCAACTGCACAAGTCAATTGATCTCCCTTTGATTCAGTTTGCTCATCTTGCCAATGTGAATGAAGACAATACTTCCTACACAGAAAACCACATGGTTCCTGCTAAGTGAGTGTAATGCTTAGAATGGTGTCTGGTCGCTAACAAGACTCCAAAACAAAATTCACTGTCATCAAGTCGATTCCAACGCACAGAGACCCTGTCAGACAAGGGAGAACTGCTCCTGTGAGTTTTCGAGACTAACTCTTTATGGGAGAAGAAGGCCACATCTTTCTTCTAACAGGCCTATGCTAAGTGTTTATTAAATGACAATTGCAGATAGCCTATGTTTAAGAAAACAACAACTATTTACTTGTGGATATGTTTTTGTAAGAACATAAACCGTTGGCCCTCATATCAAGTGTAAACTTCCAATGTCTAATGAAGTAAGCCAAACTTGGAAAGTCTACTTCTAGTCTGAGAGGAGATAGAGGCAAAAGCATCTTCCATTAAAGGCAGGGTCTCAAGTATGCGTTGCGTTCTTCGGCTCTCTCAGACCCAGGAATGTGAGGGCTGTGTACATGACTTCCTGCGTTTCCACAGCGTCCTGTGTTTTCTGTGCTGTCTTTACCTGGACTGGAGGAGTCTCCACCCTTACTTCTCACCTCTAACACCCCCTGCTATGGAGAGCCTTCCAGTGCATTCGAATCTGGGAGAGTCCGGGTTGCCTGAGGCACAGCTGGCGGGCACCAAGAGTCAACCTTTGGTCCTCAACCACTGCACTGCCGGGCCATTATTAGGCCCGCATATTCACTAATCACATTATTCTTTTGTTCTAGTTTGCATCTCTCTTACCTTGTCTCTGTCACATTGTCCATTTCCCACCCACTGGCAAAAATTACTTTTAAATGCCATCACCATATATAGGTATACTCCTTGCTTTGACTAGGCTTTTCTCAAACACCTCCCAGCCCCCTCTGTTTCCTTCTGGACTAATTTCTCTGCTCTGACCTCCTGGTTCTTTTGGTCTGCTCTTGGCTCTCACTTCTTTGCTCCATAGTACATTTCCTGTTTTTCCCATGAAGATTTGCAACACAATTCATCCTTCTTCACTTACTGTGTGTCAGTCTAGCTCAGATTAATATCGCATCTGGTGGAAAACGTCATTGTTGGTGTTCAAGAGGAGCAAGGAAATGAAATAGCATGGACAAGCTCATAGTACCCATCACCTGTTGAATAGTAACTCTGTCCTAGGTCCTTTATTTGACGTGGTCTCTAAACCTCTAAACAATTGCTGTGAAAGAAACTATTTTATATTTCCTTTCTATAGGAACTGAAGTTCAGAGAGATGAACTGGTCTTGCCAAGATCATACAAAGCCAAATGCTTTTCTCATGTCTACCTCTGCCCACCTCACCATCTCCTTTCATATTGGAACTGGGTAACCACTGGACCTGCTAACTGCAGGGCTGGCAGTTCAAATCCACCAGTCAATCCTTGAGAGAATGACGTAGCTATTTGCTCCTGTAAAGATTTTTTTTGGGGAGGGGGCATCACTGCCCTCAGATGGTGGGAGTAGGAGGCCCAGCCTTTGTTCCATGGAGCTGGAATCGAACCTCCATCCCAGTGGGCCGCAGTCCCGCGCACAACCACTACGCCATTGGGGCTCAGCCCCCTGTAAAGATTTACAGCCTCTCAAACCCCATAGGGTTGCTGTGACTTACAATGGCAGCAGGTTTGTTACTTTGGTTTGATAATGTTTTAGCCCATGTTTCTAATAAATAAAAATGAAAATAAGATCACACATAGAGATTTCTAAAAGATAGTTTCCATCACACACATGTGCAGTTAAGTGCATGTCAATTAAATTCACGAGAGGAAGCAGAGTCATGGCTGGGAGCTGGATTTACTTTTCATACATTCATTTGGAACACTAACTGTGGGCAATCTCAATTCCTCTGGAGCCCCTAATTCACTGTCATCCAGTCAATACTGAGACTCACAGTAGAACTGCCTCTGTGAATTTTTCCCCCCTGAAGAGCTCTTGGTGGTTTCAAACTGCCAACCATGCAAATCACAGTCCAACTGATAAACACAGTGCCACTAGGCCTCCCTGACACCTCCAGAGGGATAAGATTTAACCCAAGGGCCTTGAGACTGTCTTGGTGAATCCAAACTCAGCCAGAAGATTTCTCACTCTGGGATGCTGGACCCCAAAAGAATTAAAAATGTGTTGTATGCATTTTTATGACCAATAAGCAAAAAATGAATATAATTCAAACTACCCATTTCAGCTTGGACAGCAGTGACATATTTAGAGAAAATAATCTTTATTTCTCTTGAGTTGCAGCTTCCTCTTTCATAGAATAAAGGAATAATTCTTGTTAGCTTCTAAGATCATTCCCAACTCTAATCATCACTGAAATTGATTCCTAATGGATTCAGTCACTTGCAAATCAGTAAGGAGAGAAGAGAATCAAGCGTCTGTCCTCTGTCCTCTCCCTGCTTTCTTTCCCACCCGGCTCCCAGTCACGACTCTGCTTCCTTTCTATAACACGCATAATCTACTTAGTGTGAATTTGGGTATGGCATTAAGATAAAGTAAGAGCATCAGGAAAAATGTTAGTACACAGATATGCTATTTTAATATCTTAGTATCAGCATTGATTTCTCCTTAATCTGATGTAACAATATTTGGCTCCTAGGGTTTTTCTTTTAAGTTAATACCGTATATTTATAGGACTTCCTGGTTTCTTCCCACTGGATTATTAGCATGGCATCTCATCGGAATCGAGGAAGGAGCTAATGTATACTGAAACCAAATTTGATGCTTAGAAAATCCTTGAGCTGTTGAAAGGCACACCTGTGTTGTTTGGCAGGTGAAATGAATCTCAAGCAAAGAATTTCTACAAATCTCCTGTTCAGTCGGATAAACTGGTTTACACTCCTATTAAGCAGCACTCCCACCACCACCACCACCACCACCAACACCATGGGCGGGTGGCACTGGAGGGGGTGGTGTCCTCTATTTTTCCCTATCCACCATACAAATGTCAAAGAAATGACTTCCAGTGTTTATCTTAGTGGCTTAGGTCTCAAGAGTAGACAAGTCCAGAATATATTTCAGGATATTAAATGTCTCCAATTCACTGTTACTCATTTCTAGATAAATTAGTAGCTTTCATATGGGAAAGCACACAATTAGTGTTTCTTGACTTGGAAAAAAAAAAAAGCACCTTTTTGCAGCATTTATTTTTACCCTCACCTTCAATGATAGTTGGTTAAGAGTAGTTATATAAACTCTTCAGTGAACTGAATACTAAAGAAAATAAGGAAGCGTTTATCAGCTGAAAGGTACTCTCTGTACATAGGTTTGCAGATTAACAGCAAAGGTTATTTTGGACTCTATAATCTTAAAGCGAAACAAGCCATTTCTCCATTACTTTAAGAAGATCTTGTCCAATGTTCCTTGCCTTTCCTGGGCATTCCAATGCCACAAGGCATGGTAGTCTGTAATAGCTCTACATTTCTTTTGACGTAACTAGTTTGACAGTGGCAGATTCTAAAATGAATGTTTGAATCATGTCACAATATTCTTTGGGTGTTAACAGAAGTTAACATTTTTCTCTCTTTGACCAAGCCTTTGCAGGCTGGTCAAGATAATGTTCTATTGTAAACATGCAGTACATTTCAAAGAAGAAAAAGAAAAAGAGTTTAGAGTTTTCTAACTTCTGAAAGTAAAAGATAAAAGGAGAAGTAATGAAATACACAGGCATAGTGATCCTAGTCTGTTTTTTCAGGCACTGCAATTTAGATCTTAATTTGTGTATTAAATGTGACATGTTTATCTTTTAAATTGAAATCATGGGATAATGTCTACAGTCAAAGAGTATTTCCTTTGAGGGGGAAGTTTTAACCAAGAGATGAATATCCTTTCTCTATCTAATACACACCATCTGTTAAACTAAGTTAGTTGTTCAGATGCATGCTAATGAATTTCGACTGTTACAAGCTGTGGGTCCCAATTGTACTCTTCATTAGCAGGTTTAGAAATAACACAACCATGGCCCGCCCCCAGAGATTATTAATTATTTGGTGATGCAGTGGGGGTAGAGCGCATTATTTTTTGGGGAGGAGCTCTAAGTTGGAATACAGAATTTGCTTCTTCAAGTAGCTATATTACAATAGTGACCAGGATTGATGGATTTTTAAAAGCACAATTGGTAACATGTGATTTGCCTGCTGTATGGGGAGAGGAGTGCCTTTGTTTCCAAATGACTGGATTTATAAACAACCTGCTAACAAATGAGGAACCGCTTGAGTCCTAAGGGTGACAATATGGTGAGTGTATCAAAATGAACTGGGGGTGGGGGGGAGGGTTGTCTTCTGAAGAGAAACAAGTGTCAACAACATTTCATGAATGCCTTTTAGGAACAAAAGAAAGCCATGTAAAAAACTGAAATGCAGCAGAAGATAAAGTACAAAACCAAAATTGTGCAAATTTTAATTTTTGAAAATGCCCTCAGATATGTGATTGATGGAAGTTCTAGGTTTTCTAAGTTGTACATCAGACCACAAGTAACCAGATCCCTCTGATAGGAATATGGCATAGAACTAATAGGGGAAATAGGGCTGAGCCCCGGTGGTGTAAGTGGTTGAGTGCGGGACTGCGGCCCACGGGCTTGGCAGTTCAAATCCAGCAGCGGCTCTCAGGAGCAGCACTGGGTAGCTCCCACGAAGAGGGCAGTGATGCCCAAAAAACAAAAACAAAACAAAACAAAATAGTGAAAATATGCTTCAAGGGAAGAAACCAAATGATAATAGCATTTTTTAAAAAACAAATCACCCAAAGAGAGAACATTTTGTAATCAAAACTCAAAGGTTTGAATAGGAGGGAAGATGAGATGAGAGAGGGTAGGGCCATGCTTTCTCGATTTTGTATTTAGTTCTGACCTACCAGTGAACCCAACAGGAAACAGCAGGACAGGTTGGGACCCCAAATAGAACACATCCATCTGAGCACGGCATCAGGCGAGCCATCTGCACCCCCGCTGCACTCCCAGCCCGGAGTTGGGCACCCCCACGCTGATACAACTCCGAAGTCTGCTCCGCAGCCCAGCAAGTGGGAGCCAACCGACGTAGCCTCAGAGGACAGAATGACAGAGGGTTGGGTGAACTCTAAAGGGAGACAGATTCTGGGTTGGTCTACCATTCCAAAAAGCACTGCCCCTGAACAGAACAGACACACCTTGACCTATGCCGAGCCTCTGGCCCTGTAAGGTAGAATGTGACATAATGTGTTGAGAATGAAGCTCATGTTAAGGATCTCTGAAGGTTCTTCCAAATCTTAAATTGTCGTAAGTCTATAGCCCGATCACCTCACTTCCCTCTTAAAAAAGAAGGTAAAAGCAAAGAACAACAAAAAACGTGTTGCCATCTAATTGATTCCACTGCATGGCAAGCCCAGGTGTTTCAGAGTAAGTCAATTGCCAGACCTTTCTTCTGAGCGCAACTGGGAGGATTCACCTGCCAGCTTTTCCATGAGCAGCAAGTGCAAAACTATTTGCATCACCCAGGGATAATCTCTTCACCCAACCCCAAACCTACAGTCTACGGACAGAGTAAACTACCCATGAGGTTTCTGAGGCTGCAGATCTTTAAGGAAATGGACTCTACCCATCCTTCCACGTGCCAGCTAACCTCTGACCTTTTGGATACTGCCGAATGCTCTGCCATCAGCACCAAACTCTCACCTCCAAAGCCATCTCTAATCTCATTTTACCCTCCTCTGGTTAAAAGGGAAAAATATTGACAAAGAAAATTTAAAAAATTCTTCACAAGGCACCATCATGTCTCTGCATAAGGGTTGTGAAACAAAAAGTTAGCAACGAGTTTTTTTTTTTTTTTAATGAGACGGCTTTATAGGTTGTTGTTTCCTTTTGGCAAGAAGTGAATCCTGAAAGCTTGCACAAAGACATGAAAGAACTCTAAGTAGACAAATAAAAAATTCTATAATGCAGCCAGTGTCTTTGCCCTCTCGAATACAGGCAGATTTGTGACCATGAGAGCTGCAAGTACACCCTGGTCTTTCTGCTTCCCTTCAGACAGGACTAAAGGGAGGCAGGAGCCAAGGAGCTTATGCTTCAACAGGGCACCCAAGGCAGGTTAAATATTTAAAATAGGATCGCGAGTAAAAGTTGTAGTGTGACAGAACCCTACTTCACAAAATAGACACAATAGAACTAGGGCTAGGATGACAGGGGCGAAATGCCTAAAGGGCATGCCTGAATTGTAAGCTGAATTATTTCTAGTTCGAAATTGAAGAGAAAGCTCTGATAGTCTGTGTGTCTCCATACGTCTCTGAGTTTACGCTGGGGGTGAGCACTTAGTTTCCGCAAACTCTGGACCCAAAAGAACTGCAGGGTTTTGAGAGCAAGACTGCCTGAGCCCCAAACCTACAGTCATCCCTGCTTGGCGAGCCCCACAGGGTCACCCAAACAAGGGCAGCACGGAAGCCTCTAGCATTCATCAAACCGAGGGCGGCCTTACCACCCTGTGTCCTTTCAGGACACACAATCAGCTTTTCCTTTTCGACTTTTACAAGGCTTTCTGGAAGCAAAGTTATTTGCCATGAGTACAGCAGGCAAAGGGAGGTGGGGGTGGTGGAGGCGTGGGGGGCGGGAGGGAGGTTTTGGGGGGGAGGAGCGGGCAGCCGATTGTCCATATCCGGCTGTCAGTTGACCCCTGAACTGCTCCCACATTTCTCAGGGTCACTCGCCCCGGAGCCTTAGGGCAGAGGGAGCGCCCACCTGCCTTACCCTGCCTGAGGGCACCCGGCCAGCTCACGGGCAGGAAGGAGGCTGGTGAAGCGCCCCGCGCCCTCGGCGCCCCACGGGGTTGGTCGTCGGCGGGTCCTTGCGCGCCTCCTAGCGCCGCTTTCCGGGCGAGGGCGGGGCGGGGGGAGGGCGGGGAGGCGGAGCCGGGGGCGGGGGCGCCGGGCGGAGCGCGCGGGGGTCGCAGCGCCGAGTGGGTGCGCTGGCAGCCAGCGGCATGGCGAGCACGGCCACGGAGATCATCGCCTTCATGGTCTCCATCTCCGGCTGGGTGCTGGTGTCCTCCACTCTGCCCACCGACTACTGGAAGGTGTCCACCATCGACGGCACAGTCATCACCACTGCCACCTATTGGGCCAACCTGTGGAAGACGTGTGTCACCGACTCCACGGGCGTCTCCAACTGCAAGGACTTCCCTTCCATGCTGGCGCTGGACGGTCTGCATCCCCTAGCCCCCACCCCTCCCTGAGCAGCCCACGGGGGCGTCCTCTTGGCCGGGGGCGGGGGGCGCGGGAGTGGGGGTGTGCGGGTGCACCCCGATCCCCACGGCCCCTGGTTGCAGTCAGAGACCGGGCGCAGCGTTCCTCGCTGGGCTGCGGAGTTGGGCAGGGTATGGTGCCAGCCACCGGCCTTCTCGGGACCGCTGCCCTGTCTGAGCCTGGGGTCCTGGGAAAGGAGACACGTGGTCAGGCTCGGTTGGGATAACTCCCGGTGGGCGAGTGGGACCTGGGGCCCCTTTTCTTTACAGACGGTCAAGACCACACACTTCCCAGACGCCAAGTTTACATCGCAGGGATTTGTCTGGGCCCTCTGGTAACATGATGGTATTGAAAGCCAGACGTCCTTGACTTTAACTCCCTTCAACCGCCTTTGTTGTTTCTTTTAAAAGGCTGGGAAGAAAGAAATTGCCGCCGGTTCTCTCCTTCCTTACCGCCCCCCCTTTACGAACTTGTCTACATGTTGATCGAGCGAGGTTTTAATACTTTTTCCACGTATGCTGCCGCCTAGGTAGTCTCAGTTGAGGGTAGAAGATCTTGTGTCCGTGCCTCCCTGCATAGCAATTCCTGTGTTCCTCCTGTGTGTTCTCTTGTCCATGTCCAACTCCATTGTTATTGCCATCCAGGCTTTGTAGCGTTTTCACTTTCTGTAATAGCAACAGGTGTATATTCTCACCAGACCCCTTTGTTTCAAACGGAGTAGATGTCCTCCTGGTTACAATGATTGCTCAAATTCTAGGCTCTCTTCTAGAATTTTGTAGATGGAGCCCTACATAAATGACATAAAATAAACATTATATATAGCACACTTCTGTAATATTGTAAAATTAAAGACTTAACTTTTGAAGCTAGTGCTTACAGAAATGTCTTTTTAATAGTGATGTAATATTCATTAATGTAGAAAACCCGGTACTGAAGAGGAATCATTTACATTATTTTCACTGTTGTGTTGTTCTCTGTGTCTCTGTCTCTGTCTCTCTCCCTGCACTCAAGTTTCTTATTTACCTAGCTGGGTAAACAAAAGACACAAGATTTGATTCCTAACATGGAATTTGCCACGAAAAGCAAACTGCTGTTGCTCGACATGGTATGTGATAGGCCCTCAGTAGAAGGGAACGTGTGTCTGATGGTAGAAGGATGACACCAGTTTGGTTTGCCTGCGGTTGTGTAAAATAAGCAGTCAGAACACTCTTCATTCCCAAGATATTACTCTTGAATTTCCTGTGCATCACTGAGCACACAAGTAGCCAGATACTGTGTACAGGCAGGCTCTGGTTTCTGTGGTTTGCGTTTAGGGATATGCAACAGATAGTAACTACCTTAAGTGCCTTATTATGTTGTAACTGTATTGCTACCCAAGAGGAGTGCTGGTGGTATAGTGGGCTACGTGTCCGACTGCTCACTGCAAGGTCAGCAGTTCCACACCACAAAGCTGCCTGGTGGGAGAAGGAAGAGGCTTTGGGTACACTTAAGGATTTAGTCTCAGAAACCTAGGGAGGGTGTGGGGAGCAATTCTACTCTGCCCTGTGGGATCACTGTGAGTCAGAATTCACTTGATGGCAGTGAAAAAAATATATATATATATATACATTCCAAGAAGATTATTGAGTGTAGAATAATGAGGTTTTCACCTATATTTCTGAGGTGAGCGAAGTTGTGGTGTTCTGATTAGGAAGCAGGTGAGGTGAGGAAGAAGCAGGTTAGAGAACTCAGTGATCAATGTTTAGATATGGTTGTGAGTGTGATATGAATGAATACATGGTCTTCATATGTGTTCCTGTGTCTAAAAATGACAGAAAATAGAAATTATATATAGCACACTGTTCATCTACGATGTTGTAAAATTAAAAACTTTTCAAGCCAGTGCTTACAGAAATAACTCTTTTTAATAGTGATGTAATATTCCTTAATGCGGACACCTGGGTTCATGGAACCATTTTCCCACTGTTAG
>PVJH01034684.1:0-20380 GCA_004026705.1 Nesogale talazaci
TACTGCTTCCTGGTCGAGGGCATGGTCTCTACCACCGTGCATATCTATCTGCCGGCTGCGGCTCAAAACCACCCAGCTGCTCTGCGGGAGGAAGAGGAGGCTCTCTCCTCTGTAGAGAGTTGCCATCTCCCAACCCCATCGAGGCAGTGCTCGGTCCTGTAGGGTCACCTTGCGTCAGCACGGACTCCGGGACAGCGGGTTTGGCATTTGGGTTCAACAACACGCCAAAGAAGTCCTTATTAGGTAAAGTGACCAGATCTTGACATTGGTAAAGCGGGATACCATTGACCTGGGGGTGGGGGTGGGTGGGGTCCTGGGGTAGAGGGGGTATATCCCCTTCCCGTTCTCCCGCCATTCCCTAACTTGCCGTGCATTCTTTCCAAAAATCTGGACTTTTTAAAAACGCTGTGGGAGGTGGGAAAAATTAAGATCGGACTGTCCCGTCAAAAGCGGGGCATCTGGTCACTTTATTATTAGGAGCAAAGGGCAGGATGATAGGCCCGCTCTCCCCTGCCTTCTGTGGGGGCGTGAGAACAGGGAAGGGGCCTCACCTTCCCGGGTTGAACCAATGGAGATGGTAGGTTGGCCCGGCCGGAGCCTGCGCGCAGGGGCTGGGGGATCAAGCCAGGTCTGCTTCTGGGCCTGTGACTGAGGCTCCACGGGTGGAAAGACAGATGGTGGCTGCTCGAGCAACCACCTTGCACAGCAGCTCAGGACCCAATCCTCTCACCCCAAATCTCCTCCCCTCCCTCCAGCTTGTGCCCTTCATTCCCCATGCCCCCTGCAGCCCCATCATCATTAATACTGAGCTCCAGGAGAGCAAGGGAGGGAAGGAGACCCTAGGACACTCCCTTCCAGCCCCTCTGCTCAGTGGGCTTCATGTAGGAGGAAGGAATTCCCGGGCAGGAATTAGCACACGGGACCAGGGAGGGCAGCGTATGAGCTTTGGAGTCTGAGAGACCCGGGCTTGAAGCTCTGTTTAACAGGACTGGTCCCTCGACTTTGGACGGGTAGTGCCTTCACCTGAGTCTTGCTTCCTCGGCCCAATGCTGAGGAGACTACGATTTGTCTCTCTGGTTGCTGAGGTCCATGAATGAGACGAGGTGTCTGGTCTAGCACACTGCCCCCTGCACCCCAGCAGAAAGCCTTCCTGCCCTGTTGGGGGTCGGGGGAAGGTTGGTGGTGGTGGAGAGATGGGGCAGCCACTAGGGGCTACAGGGAGACCAGACTGCCCATCTGAGAGCCTTGGGGAGGCTACACACACGGCCTCTCAGGATCTCCTTCCCTGCCAGGCCTGGCCCTCCACCGCTCCAGTGGTCAGTGGTCAAGAGGACAACACAGGCCTGTGTAAGGCAGCTGCGTGGGGGTTGGGCTAGAGACTGTGTGCATAGAGGGCCTGACACAGAGGGGCAGCTGGGAAGCCAGGCCAGGCACTGCCTGTTACCAGCGACCACAATGGGTCTCCCAGCCCTGGCCCCGACACCCCCATTTCCTGAACTGAAGGACTCTGGCCTCAGACTCTCTTGCTCTCCTGGTTCTCAGTGCTAGTGATGGAAGAGGGGCTGAAGGGAGAAATGGGGGTTCAATCTCCCGCGGCTCAGGCTGGGCTTGCTCCAGGGAGAGCCTTCTCTTTCTCCTTCTGACCACTGGCCTGTCCGACCCTTCTTTCCTCTCTTTCTCTATACCGGAAATGGGAAGCGCTCCATTCGCTGGTCTTGTACCCTTCTCCCAGTGTGGAGACAGTGCTCACCCAGTTGCTGGGGGTATGCAGGGGAGGAGACCCAGGCTCTGGGGGTGTGGAGAGGAGGGAGCCCCGACTCTACCTGAAGAAGCTCACAGGCTGAGGAGAAGGAAGGGCACATCAGAAACCACTACACGGCCGACGTGAGCAGCTCTTAAGGAAGACAAGGAGCCCCGGGCTCAGAAGGAGAGAGAGAGAGAGAGAGTCCACAGGATTCTGGAACGCGGGGTGGGATGGAAGGAAGGATGGCGTGATAGGAGAGACCGTGGCCGAGACAGGGCCCTGCGGGGTCAGCGAGCATGGCCTGAGTCAGAAGAGGGGGAGAGAGCAGAGGGTCCAGCCTCGAAGGGGCACAGATCCGGGGCCTGCCTTCTGAGGGCCCTGAGGAGCCAAGGGTGTGCTGGGAGAAGCGTCAGGCCTCCTGTTGAACTGCCCACCCGCCTCCCCCCATCTTTAGACAGGCTAGTGAGGCTTGTGGAGCCCTGGCGAGAGGGTGGCTTCCAAGTTGGGCTGCTCTCCTCCCGGTTGGCAGTTCAAACCCACCTGCCGCTCTGTGGGACACCGACGACGGGGCTATCTACTCCTATAAACCGCTGCCATCTTGGGAGTGCCCCGGGCAGTGCTGGCCTGTCCCCTGGGCTCCCTGCGAGTCAGTCCAGGCTGGAGGGCGGTGAAGTATGGGAGGCTTGTGACGACAACAGGCCATGGCAGGAGGTGACACCGTCTTGGTCCCACCGATAAACCCCAAATAACAGAGACTGGCCGCCGTCCAGTGGGTTCTGACTCATGACAACCCCAAGTGTTACAGAGTCTGTCGGTGGGAGCAGGACACTGGCCCTTTCCCCAGGTGCTACGGGGGAAGGTGAGACTGTCGGTCTCTAGGTTAGGCCTGGAGCACAAACACCTTGACCATGTCTGTCCCCAAAAGGAACCCCACAGGGAGTGTGGCGCCGATGCGGACTCACAGAGACCCGACAGGACAGCCGAGCTCCCCCACGCGGTTCTGAGACTGGCAGTCTTTACGGCGGCGGCAGCAGGACTTGCTTTTCCTCCTTGGGCCTCCTGGTAGTTTCCTACTGCTGACCCTGTGGCCCGAAGAACAACGCAGAACCCACGAGGCCTCCTAGTCCTGTTGGTGACCACACCCCAATGAGCTGGTCCATCTCGACACCTCCCACCTGCTTCACCAAGGCTCACAGCAACGGGCCACCCAAACCACCAGGGCCACGAAGGTGTGACTCCCTCAGCAGGCCTGCGAGAGAGTGGTTGTTTCGATAGGGGCTCGGCGAACTTTGGACATGGCAGCCCCAATCCCGTCCCTCACAACAACTTAAAAATTATTCGAGAGCCAGACATAGACTTTACAAGCAAATGCAACCACCATTGTCTGGATAATAGCCTTTACAAAGAGTCAGTGTTTCTTTTTTTGGGGGGGGAGGCATCACTGCCCTCTGGTGAGAGTAAGAGGCTCAGCCTTACTCCTGGAGAGCTGCTGCTGGATTTGAACCGCCAACCCAGTGGGCTGCAGTCCCGCACTCAACCACTATACCACCGGGGCTCAGTCCTTAGTCAGTTTTTCTTCCAAGCCACGTGGCTGTCTTGAAAGAGCTGCCTCTGGCCCTGGGCCACGGTTGGCTGACCCCTGGACTAGACCCCTGCTGGGCTGACTCTGCCCGAGCGTCTCTCAGCGCCTTTCACTTGGCAAGCCGCTGTCTCTCTCCCACTGAACTCCGTCCTTTCTGAGATGGGTCCCTTCCTTGCCACACCTCCTCCCTGGGCCTTCAGACAAGCTCAGATCAAACCAGCTTCCAGCAGGATGCTTTTAGGAAGAGTCCTACCTGATCCCTGAGGATCGATGGTGTGCCACTCCCCCAGGCCTCTCCTACCTGTCTGCTTCCTCAGCAGTGAATGACGGAGGCAGTCCTGACAGCCTTGGGGTCCACTGGCTCTCAGGAGCACTTCCGGCCTGGGAGTGGCACTGGGTGACGACGCGGAGCATGGCCCTGGGCTTTGGCAGGTGCAGACCCTCTGCGGGAGGGGGGTAACAAGGAAAGAGGCTGCCACGTTGAAGTTCTGCGCAAGCCCCGGCCCAAAGCAAGAGAAATGCGGGGCCCAGAATGGATCATGCTGTGCTCGTCAAGAGAGAACGGGGTTCAGAGTGGCCGGAAGTTGGAACAGTTGAGAGGAAGACCCTGGAAGGAGGAGGGAGGACCCTGAGCTTCGTGGGAGGCAAGGACTACACCTTTGGGCAAAGGGGGCTCCCCAGCGAGCAAGGGTATGGAATTCAGCCCTCTATGTGGCTCTCCTGGGCTGCCCACCTGACTAAAGGGTGTCACGTGGTAGTTGTCCAGGAGGCTGGGCAGGCCCGGTGAATGAGCTGAGATGTCAGAGGGTCTCAGCACCAGGCACGCACTCCGTGGACCAGGGCTTACTGCAGAAAGTGCATTCTCCAAGGACCATGCCACCACCAGCTCCTCGTGCTCACTGTCCCAGCTGCAGCACCCCTGTCCTTGTACCTGGCTTTTCCCCAAACCCAAGACCTGCCCCCGGTTCTCCCACAGCACTCTGTGTCTCCCTTTGCACCAGAGCCCAGAGCCTGCACACCCTCATGCAAGCTGCTTTGCCCCTGGGACCATATGATCCAGCTGACCCAATGGTGCTAGAAGTGTCAGTTGCTGATAAAGATGCAGTGTGGCGTCTTTGGCAGACCCCTATTGGTGAATCACAGCGTAGACCATTGGGATTTTGGAGTAAAGTCCTGCCATCTTCTGCAGACAACTACTCCCCCTTTGAAAAACAGCTTTTGGCGACCTGCTCTGCCGTTTGCTGCCTGTAACCAGATAGCCTGGATTGCTCTACAGAGGACTACTCAGCGGCCCTCAAGACTTGAAGGACTGCCAGTCTACTAGTTGCCCCACGCAAGTGAGTGGCACCGAGCAATCTGTATTACTTTATAGTTAACTTTTTCTTTCTTATCTTATATACCTTTCTCAATATATAAATATATAAAAAGAATTCCTAGTGTCCTGAATTTTATTTCTCTAAGAGAACCCTGCCTGACACGGCGCTGGTGGGTTTGGACCACGGACCTTGCTGTAAGCCAACTAGCTGGTTCATTCCGCCTGTAGCCCGCAGCTGAGCAGAAGAGTGTGAATGGCGAGATTGTGGGGAGAGGATGTCCCCAAAACAGGACACCCCTTGCCTGCAGAAAGCCTGATGTCCTTGGGAGAGGGGACAGGAGATAGGCACCGGGGTTGGGGTGGACGCGCTCCAGGCTCCAGGAGGCCCAAACATGCAGGGTCTGAAGACAGAAACGCCAGCCCCCAGAGCCTGAAAGCGGAGGCACATGCAACCCAGTCCCAGAAGCCTCCGGGCCCTTGTGGGGGTGGACACTTGGCTGCCTGCCACCCTCCTCACACCTGGGCTGGGGCCCTGCCCATGGGCAGCCCTAGGCTCCAGGCACCTCTGCCCCCTGGCCCGGCAGCAGGCCCAGCTGGCTCACCTTCTCAATCAATACGACGCTCTTAATGGGCCCAGCCACCAGCACCAACCAGGGGCATTAAATGTTAATTATATCTATTTGGATTTGAAAAATTTTATTACTCGAGTTAATTATGGCTGGAGTCATAAAAAGGTTTCGGAGTGAAAGGGCTGTCTTAGTGGGGCCACTTTTCCTAAGACAGATTGGAAAAGAAAAGAAGCAATTCAAGCATCTGCTGTGAGGGCTGGGGAGCCGCCAGTCCTGGGATGACTGTCCACGTGGAAGGGCCCAAGCAACGGCTGCTGCCAGGGCCTGGAATCCAGGGGAGACCTGGCCCGGGCAGGGATGGAGCCTTGGGTCATCGTCCAGCAAGCCTGGGATGGGGGTGGGGCGGGTTGCACAGAGATCCTGCTGAGAACACTGGGGGGCAAGAGGGGGGGCAGACCTGGGATGGCAGCACGGTTCCCAGTGCTTTTCTCCAAGAGCTCCTGGCCCAGCCCCCTGCCCTGGCCGCGGCTCCCCGCAGCCCTGCCTTGATCGCTTCCTGCCAGCCCCGCTTCTGATTCATGGGCCTGACCTTGGCTATAAAGTGCTCACTCTGGCGGGCCTGGAGGCAGGATTTACAGCTCGGGGGTCAGCCGTAGGCAACGAGACACACACACACACACACACACACACACACACACACACACACACTAGCTGACTCACAAGGGTGGCCCACACATCATTCTCTTGCACACACAGCTCTGGACACACAGCTGTGCGTCCACACTCAGGAGGTCTTCCACTCGAGAGTAACAGTCCTCGTGTGGGGGGCGGGGGAGCAGTGCTGGGTACCACGTGCTTTGCTGGCACTTGTCTGACCCTTCCCTCGCCTCCCGCAGGCCGGGGCCCTGTGACTTCGTAGAGAAGCAGCAGACCAGGAGAGAGAGGAGGCTTTCTGCCCCTGCACCGCCGACAGTCTTGGAAACCCACAGGGCTGGTCTACTCTGTCCTGGAGGGTCCCCGGCAGGCGGAATGGGCTTGGGTTCTCTTCCGCAATAAACCGATTTGATTCGGTTCCCGGGAAGACCGTGTCAAAGCAGGCGAGCCCCCCCCTCTCCTCAGCCCGAAGCTCCGTTCTTTCTCCTTGTTTCTCTTCACCTGACCTCGGGTCTCAGAATCCCGATCTTTCCCCCAAACCAGCACACGTTATGCTTTGAAGTCCTTGGGAGACGCAAGGGAGTAAGTGCTGGACGCAAGGCTCCTAGACCTCGGGCCATCTGAAGCAGATCCTACTCTGAGTGGGCTGTGAGTTGCAACTGACTCCAGGCCGCAAACCAGCAACAACAACAACAAAACAACAACAACAGCTCCTCATGCTTTACAACTCATTCCACAGCAGCGACCTCCTCCTCACAGGTCCCCCTGGATTCCGCCTGTGCCCCTGGCTTGGGCTTTGCTTCTTTGTGTACGTTCCCTCGGAAACGTCTCTGCTCTCGACCTCGCGTCCTCTCTAAATCAAGCGGTTAGAACCTTGCAGGCCCGTGTGCTAGGATACGCCTGCCTCATCTCCTTGACCTCTGGGTGGGAGCTTCTGTCACCGATGACGTCACCACGATGACCTCACGCTCGGCAGCTCCCTGGGGTCCCAGGGTGGCTGGGGTCACCTTGATCGTCGGTGGTACCCTTTTCTATCTGGGATTTTCCTCGGGCTCCTGATGTGCTGCTGTGCTGTCGAGAGTCTCTGAGAGGATGGTTTTTTTTTTGGGGGGGGGCATCACTGCTCTCCGGTAGTGAGAGTAGGAGGCCCAGCCTTTGATCCTATGGAGCTAGAATTGAACCTCCATCCCAGTGAGCCGCAGTCCTGCGCACAACCACTACGCCACCGGGGCTCAGCCTGAGAGGATGGATTTTTATGGGTGTGGACAGCCTCATCTCTCTCCTACAGGATGGGGGGGTGTCTTCCAGCCTGGCCCCCTTACCCCTTGCTCCTCTTCACATCTCCCGGTGAAGGCCTCTTGTCTTCTTCGCCCACTTTCTCTGCTCTGGGCTCTGGGCGAATTTGCCTTCTCGCCCTTAGGGACTCCGGCTTTCTCTTCTCTGCTGGACTCTCCAATCTCACGTGATGGTGCGTCTAAGCTCCCATTCCGATCTGTCAGTTGCCCACAGGACACGCTCACTTGGACACTCCACAATCAACTCCCCTGAAACACGCTGACCTCAGAAAAGGTTACTTCTCTTCAATGGACTCTTTCTCCCATCACATTTCTGTCCATTAGAGATCCTGGGGTCTGGTTGCCTAGCCCCCCCCAAACACAGAGCTGCTGATCAAATGAACATATCGAGCATGTTTTCTGGGTAGCTACACTCTGTGCCACTCAATGTCAAGAAAACAGAAAGTCCTTACAAGCGCCACGATAAACAGAAAGGATCGACGTTGCCAAGAATTCACACGCGATGCCCGGGGAAGCAGCAGTCAAGATATCAAGTGACGCATCGCATCGGGGAAATCTGCACAAGATGCCTTTACAGGGGCGAGGAGCGAGGAGCAAGGAGGGCCCTGGGAAGACTAAGGAACATCTGATGCATGCCGTGGGGTTCTCGTGTGCCTGGGAAATGTGACAGGGAAGGAGGAGGGAAGACCGAGGAAGAGTCAATGTTGTTGACGGGTGGTGAAGGGACACGGCCTGCTAGAAGATCAAATACACATGTCTTGGAAGAAGCGCAGCCAGAGCGCTCCTTAGAAGTGAGGGTGACGGCAGACATTGCCTCACACCCTTTGGACCTGTTACCTGGAGGGGCCCTCGGGCTGGCTGAAGTGGAGGGTCAGAGAGAGAAGACTCTCAAGGAGATGGGGGTGTCACAGAGGTGAGGACAGTGGGCTCCACCACAACAAGGACTGTTCAGGACCGGGCAGCGTTTTGTTCTGTTGTACCCATGAGTCACTATGAGTCAGAGCCACGCCAACGGCACCTGCCCATCACCACAGCAAGGTGCAAAACGCCGATACGGCAGCGCAGTGGGGATGGAGCCTTGTGGTGTTAGGTGAGTTATCGTACGTGTGGCACTAGGTGAGTTCTCTTACGTGTAGTGTTCGGTGAGTTCTCTTAAGTGTGGTATTAGGTGAGCTATCTTAAGTGACTACCTTGTCGGACTATAAGACGCCCCTTTCCCCCCCACCCCAAAGTGGAGGGAAAACGAGGATGTGTCTTATAGTCCGAAGGCGTGGTCCCCCAGAACATGTGTTGATGATCCCATGCGCCCACTGACTGCCCGCTGCTGTTTGCCTGCTGCGGACTGCTGTGTGCCCAGGGAAGTCCCGCCTCCCGGAGCCTCCATGTCAGTCAGGTCACCTGCTGGGCACAACACACGCCTCCCCTCATTTGTGCATGCAAGTGATGATGGTTCTGAACACCACTCTTGCCTTTATGCTGTTCGATATTACTGTATAGTGCTCTATTTTCATAAATGCCTTAGTAGACTGGCACTATTTGGTTCAGAGTATTTTTTTTCTTGTTTTCCCGCTCCAGAAACTGGGTCCAACAAAACACGGTCGCTGCAGAGTGCTTGCCCTGGGCAGCGACCGGTGACTGGAAGCCACGCCCTTAGCCCTCACAGAGATCTCGGTGGCAGCACTTCAGGTTGAAGTGCGTTCCTTCCAAGCAGGAGTTGGAGTAGTGTGCCTTAGGGACGAGGGCTTCCTGTGCCCTGCTACGTCTGCAGTCCTGGGGGTGGGTGCTTGCTTGCAGGGCAGCGATCTGCATGGTCGGCGGTTCAAATCCCCCAGCGGGTCCGTAAGACAAAGGCTGGGCTTTCTCCTCCCCCAGGGGTCCCTATGCGTCAGCACGGACCGCACGGCCTGCGTGAGCACTGCTGTTAAGGAGGCCAGAGTCAAGTCGGTGTGTCCCAAGCCAGTCCATCCCCTCAGAGCTCTACAAAGCGCAGAGGAGGCACAGAAGCCAGAGAGCACAGATGGGGGCTGAGAGATGCAGATGGCCGAGGAAGGGAGGGGCGAGGTGGAAAACAGGCAAGGACGCCCCCCAGAGCCAGCAGAGGAGAGAGCCTCCTCCTGGAGCCGGTACTTTGATGTGACCTTCTAGCTCCGTGGGAGAAAACAGATTTCTGTTATCTGTGGTACTTCCATCATAAGCTCAAAACTCACTGGCCCGGAGTCGATGCCGACTCACAGAACCCTACAGGAGAGGGAGCTGCCCCCTTCACGTTCCCAAGATTCTAACTGTTGACCCGAGTGGAAAACCTCGTCTTTCTCGCCCAGAGCCGTGTGTGGGTTTGAACTGCGGATCTTGGGCATCACAGCCCAAGGTCTAACCGCGCCACCGGGCGCCTTTGTTTCTGTGATAGCAGCACTAAATAAGATAGGTGGGTCTTCTTCTTGTCCTGTGTTAGAGACTAGAAAACAGGACACAGAGAGGTTCGGAAACTTACTCAAGGTCACAGGGCTTAGTGGGTGGAGGAACCACGCAAGGTAGGAATGCAGGCTGGCGGCAGTCTCCCGCGCTCTCTAACTTTGTATTGTGAGTTAAGGGGGAGGGTCCAGAGCAGATGGCCAGTTTTACCTGGAACAGCCATCTATCGTAATGCCCTCCCTTATCCCACTTCCTCCCGATGTTTCCTTCTTTCATTTTCCCCGCCTCGCCCTGCCTGCCTTTCATCACCCTCTGCATGCAGTGCACTCAGTCCTTGGATAAATGCTGATCATACAGGGCTGGGTATGCTAACATGGGAGGGGGGGAACATCAATTCCAGACCTGAAGGTTGACTACGGGCTGTCGTGGTGAGGCCAGATCTGTTGTGATCTGGCCAGGGAGCTGGCCTCTTACTTTCACGACTGGGAGTTTGCTCTGCATTTTGCTTCCACTCTATGTCCTGACCTCTTTGCCCGAGTGAACCTTTCAGAGTTGTTCTGTTTTGCTTGCGATTGTGCCACCAGCACTTAGGAACTTCTTAAATCTTTGTTGACTACGAGACGACACATACATGACGGAACTGTCTCTCTCGGCTGCGAAAGCCGGAGGGAGCTGCTGACGTGGGCCAAAGCAGGGCCAGGGCGGAGGTCAGGGTGTTTGCAGAGCTTGAGGAGGGGGCGGGAAGGAAGGGGTGTCGGAGTCGCATGTGAACAACCTGTTCCAGAACTCAAAAGGAGGTGAGAGAAGGACTATGCGTGCCTCTGGGGTCACCGGGTATGAAAATGATTCTTGTATATTTTTCCTTTTGGGGCATGCAGGAGAGTGGCCAGAAGTTGGAGCTCTGGGAGAGTAGTTCCTCACTGGGACCGGGCCTCAGAGATGCCAGGAGGATGTGCCGTTCGTGCCTCCTACAGCGGGGTGATACTCCTGCATGAGCTAACAGCTTCACCAGGGAAGAGCTGGGCTGGCGGAAGCCCAGGGAGCTGCTGGTTTACATCATCTTTACTGGGAAGGGTAGGCAGCCCTGAGGACAGGCCTGTGAGCATCTTTCCTTGGCTTTTCCTCAGGACGCTGCCTCTGTCCAGCTCTAACTCTAGCTCGAGAGAGAAAGAGAGGTCGGGGGTAACTCCTGGCCCATAGACACTGGAGCCCCCACCCCAGCTACCCAGACCAACCCCTAGAGAGAATGGCCCCCATCCTGACCACCTTCCTGGAGAACCAACCCTGCTTCAAGAGCTAGAGCTGAGGAGGCTGGCTTCCCTCTAGTGAAGCAATAAAAGGGGAAAAATCAACACCCCAATGATCTTGTTTATGGTGCTAAGTAAGCTGTACAGCTTAATCCGTTAGAGGTTAATGAATTTATGGCTTGCTTTGGAATTTGACAAGGGCTGTAAAATAGGCACGCATGTTTGCAGTCTCCTTAGCTCCTGCCCCAGAAGCTTCTAGGGTTGGTCTAACCTGGTCTGTCCAGCTTGGCAAAGGAGGGGCGACGATTGCCGTGGTCAGTTCAGGGCCAACTGAATGGACCAAAGGAGGCAGCTTCTACAGGACCCTTTCTGTGACCCTCTGCAGAGGCTGCAGACTGCCGAAACTAGAGGCTTCAGGACAAGTCACCCAACCTCCGCAAGCCTCCCTCTGCCCCCCTCAGTGCCCTGAGGCACTCAGTGCCTCTGCCAGGGGAAGATTGCACATGGCTATGAAGGAGCCTGGTGGGGTGGTGGTCACACCAGTGTCAATGGTCCACAGTTCAAAACCAGCAGCAGGTCCCACGGTGACCGTCTCTGAAAGCCACAGAGGGTTGCTGTGAGTTAGCAGTCGCTTGATGTCGGGGAGTGCTGAAGGAGCACCCCTTTTAACGGAGCTCCCAGATGACAACAGACAGGGAGAAAGGCTGGTGATGCGCTTTTCACCCGTCAGCCCAGTAACCCCTCTGGATCACAGCGATCAGAGGGGCGTGCAGGGCAGGCCAGGCCAGTGTTTTGCTTCCTTCTGTTTCCTCGATGACAGCTAAGAACATCGACTCTACAGTGTAGCTGTGGAATGAGCCGAGCTGATGAACACACGGAAATGAGCGCTGGGTTTTACGTAGGGGGAATCTTCAGTGCTGTTAGCTATGGTGAGTCATAGGATGCTCTGGTGTTCTAGTCGGCTACGAGTCGGCTACGAGGTGGCCAGTTGGATTCCACCAGCCGATCTGTGGGCGAAAGATGCGACTGTGTGCTCCTTCCTGCAAAGATGGACAGCCACTGGAGCAGGCTACTTTATCCGAGGGGGTAGGAAGAGGTAGGCACGGACTTGACGGCCGTCGAGTCCCCTCCCCGCCCCACCAGTGCAGTGGTTAATTGTCATTTCATTCCGTTTCATTCCGTCTCGTGTCATAGATTTACTTGCCTGTGCCCCTACCATGGAGCCACCCATTCACTACATCTTTGAAATTCAATAAATCTCCACTGAGGAATGACACTGTGCATCAGGCCCGGTGTCTGACAGGACCAGGTGGGCGCGGCACGCTCGAACAGACGGCTGGCCAGGGATCACACAAAGGAGGGCGTGGCAGAGCCTTCTGTATGGGTAGAGCTCACAGAGGGCCGTCACAAGCAGTCACTTTTTTTGGGGGGGGGGCATCACTGCTCTCCGGCGGTGGGAGTAGGAGGCCCAGCCCCACTGCTGGAATTGAACCTCCGTCCCAGTGGGCCGCAGTCCCGCGCACAACCACGACGCCACCGGGGCTCAGCCCACAGTCACTTTTTTTTTTTTTTAAGATATATTTCTCAATAATTTAGTAGTTTCTTTTAGTAGTTTCTTTCAGATGATGAAGCTTCAGTTGGATGAAGCACCAACTGAAAAGCATCCGTGTTTAACTGAGACACCTCGCTGAGGCCAAGAGAAGCCACAGGTGCCAACGCTGCCCATCCCGGCATGCCGCTCCCGCCCACCCCACACCAACCGCGTAACGAGGCAGTGCCTTCTTCCCTGTCCACTCCGGGCCTTGCTGTCGAAACCTCGCTCTCCACCCCGGGCACCGGCTCTGGCACATAAGGGTCCTAAGTCCATTTGGGGAAGACTCGCTGATAGAGGTTCTTCAACACTGTGTCCTGAGATTCGAGCTTCCCATCAAAAGTGCCCTTCAAGTGGCCAGCAGAACCCAAAGGCCCCTTGATGCATTCATTCTTCGGCCCTGACCGGGTTTCCGAAATCCACATCTAGAGGCCAGGGTGACCACGGGGTCTGCCCGCTGACCGACACATCCAGACCCTCTGGGGCGTGTGAGTTCCCCAAGCAAAGGTGAAAATGAGCGGACGATGGTCCAGGGGGCGCTTGAGGCTTCACCGGCGGGTGTGTGAGGCGGCTGCAGGCGGGTGTGGTGCCCACTGCCGCGGCTGGAGCACAGCTTAGCACAGGATCTGGATCGGGTTCGGTTTCTCAGAGGAGCACATGCACCTTTGTATCAGGTCTCTATCTGCGCCTGGGAGCAAAACTCCTCAATGGAGACATCACACAGCTCGTCATTTTCTGGTCTTCCTCTCCCGCCCTTTCTTGAGACCTCTGTTGCCCGGAACGCCCAGGACTCCTCCCACCTTCGCCAGCGCAGAGGGGTCCTTCTCAGGCCTCCTTGCTGCAAATCTCCTGGAGGCAACTTTGGCACAGGTGACCGCTCCCTCCTTCTCGAACCCTGGTCCTTTTGGGGCTTCCGGACTATCATACTTTCCTGTTTCCTTCTCGCCTCCCTGGACCCGCCTTCATCTCCTTGCGAGAGCCTCTCTCTCCCCATCCTCTAATGTTGGGAGAGGAGACGCTGGGCATGAAGGTGTGAGTGGGCTGCTCTGGCCCCTCCTCCGACTTTGCCTCAGGGACAGCTCTCTCTGGGGCCTCTCTCCCCAGCTCAGCGGCCTCTCGGTCCTCCGCTCGAGTGTTTTCCAAGCCTTTCCTCCGATTCTGGCTGTCTTCACTCTTCTACTCTGAAAGCAGAGCTGTCGTGTGCCTGTTGGTTACGCCCATCAAACAAGCCGAGAGCCCAAGGTCTGCAGGAAGCTGCTTCCCGGGAGGCGTTTCAGAGGTCACTCCTCCTGATGCGGGCGGGGCGTCTCACACAGACACCGCACCAGCACGGGGAAGACGCTGACCCCTCTCTTGGCCAGATCCGTATCTGCAGACCAAGGATGCCTATCCCCCCGGACCTGGTGAGTGATGGACACGTTGCTTGGTTATGCCTCAGTGAAGCCCGAGAGCAGGCAGGACACAAACGCGTGGAATAGGAAGACCAGTCATGGGGCCCAGGTTAGCTGTCACGGGATACAATACAGGGGGAGTCACAGGTTTGATTGTGTCTCCCAAAGGAGCTCCAGGACCCTACTCACCCTGTGGCCTCTCAGGCTTGATTCCCAGGTGCTGTAACACATAACCTCCACCCCGTCCCTTCAGCAATCCCTCCAGAGTCCCTCAACGCTCGCTACCCAACAGATCTTCCTTTTAGGAAAGTGGTGACTCTTTGGTCCTGTCTTTCCCCCTTCCTCACAGTCAGACGGGAAAGCAGATTGGCCAGAGGCATCCTTGTCTCTGGAAGCCATCTTCCTGAGCCATGAGTGGGAACTATCTTGGCCAAAGTGGGGTTCCCTGGCTAGCACCCTGGAGAGGGCCTTTGCTCTCCAAGGAGGGTCCCCAGGGACCCCACCTGTCCAGTTGGCCCCACTTCAGGGGACAGGCAGCTGGGACCCGTCCTGCAGGCGTAGAGGCTGAAACAGGCTAATGAATCCTGATGGGAGAAGTGACCTTTTCCAAATGCCACATGTCATTGGATTTTATATCACACAAGGACAATGTGCCACGGGTATTAAAATCGTTTTTCCAATAGATGTCTATGTGTGTGAGTGTGGCGGAGAGTCCGTATGACGAGAGGAAAATTCTAATGAAGATGTCATCCACGAACGAACCCAGGCAGGCGGCCCTGCAGGACACTCCCGCTGCAGCCAGGCTTTGGCTCCGGGCCTGACCCTCTGAGCACAGCTAAGCTCTTTTTTCTCAGCAGAGTCCTGGACCAGACTCTGGCTCTCGGCCTGGCCCTGGCTCTGCCTTCTGCTCTCAGAAGGTCTTACCCAACACCAAGGGGGAAAGAAAGGCCGGGAGGCGGTGGCCGCCCAGCTAATGAAGGCACCGATGAACACAGGTTCTAGGCTGACCTCCGGATTTTCTCCATCTCCTGGTGAGCTGAAGGACCCTTTGGCCAGGGAGGACACCTAACCAGAGAGATGGTGGAACCCAGGGTCTTCCAGAATCCCAAAGGCTAGGAAAGACCGTGCTCGGCACCAGCAGCCCAAACTAGTCTATGTAAAACCTGGGGGGCTCGTGGTCCAGCCCGCGGCCGTGACATTACTGACAGGTGGCCTGCCTAGACACAACCCAGGGTTAGGAAGCTTCAGACATTCTCAGCGTGTGGTCTGCTTAGCAAGTTCACACACAGTGCAAGCTGAGATCTGCTTCCCTGGAAGTTCCCCCCCACGGTCTGGGCTTCACATCTTGGGTTCTGAAAGAAAAGGCTCGATCTCTGTCCTACACACGCGCCATTCCTTAACAGGAAGCTAATGGCAACGCCCGCTGGAGCCTTCTTTTTCTCTAGGCTGAACATTTCTCGTCCTGCCAAGGATGCCCAACATGCCTTGCAAGCACTCTGGTCTGTTCCACGGTGGAAGACGGAGCCAGCAGTGAGCAAGGGAAAGTAGCACCGCTTCTGGAGCCAGAAACTCAAGGTTCGAATGGCACGATCTGTGACATTCGTGATATAATATCATGATATGCTAGGGGAATCACGTGACTGAATGTTCTGGAGACTCGGTTTCCTGCTCATAACAATAGAGGAAGGGTCAATGTCCTCACTGGACTAGACTTTTCAGGATGTGGTCCCAGGTAAGACCTGGGTTTCAGTGAAGACCTACTCAAGCCAAAGAGATCAGCAGAGGTCGTAAGAGGATGAGAGAAGCAGAGAGAATAAATGACACCACAACATAGACGTTTGTTTCAAATGGTTTGTTTGTTTGAAACAAGCGTCTGTTTGTTTCAGAACTGCTCCAAAGTCCTGGTAAGTCGCTTCCGGTGTGCGGTTTGCCACCCTTCCAGCACAGGACTAAGTTCAATAAGCATCTCTTGCGTGACCACACGAACCTTTGTATCCGTGTGTCTATCTATCTGTAGGAGCAAAACTCCCCCAAAGAGATGTCACGACTCATCCCTTTCTCTCGAGAGGGTTCCATGCTCGCCCTAACAAGCCTTGAGACCAAAGGCTCCTTGTCTCAGTGTAGAAGTGGAGTCCTTCAATGACCCCCAGAACCCGGATGTCTGAAGCCATCCGGAGCTGGGGAGGGGCGATCACACGGCCGGCCCCTTCCTGCTGAAGCAACTCGGGCTGATTCCTGTGGAAGCTCCCCAAAGTTCTGCCTGCTCAGCCTCTTCAGGAGGCTGGGATCGGGCCCTGGCTGCTGTTGGAATTGTTCTTGCCGGCAAGTCAATTCCACTTCATGGGGACCCCACGGGTGCAGAGGGAAACGGAGATGGGCCGGCAGAGTGGCTGTCACAAAGGATTCAGGGAGAAGAACGATTGCGAGGCGTTCCATTCCAAAGTGCGTAAGGCCGACGTCACTCGGAGTTGGCACTGGCTGGACGGCGCCTGACAACACCGAGAACAAAGAATGCTGGGTGTGCGTGCTTACTGCATAGTCATTAGTCATACTGCATTAGTCATTCACGATGGGTGGGAATCAACTTCATGGCAGTGAGAGGCTTTTGGTTTTTTTAGTTTATTATTATTATTATTATTATTATTATTATTATTATCCCACACTTACAACCGCTGCGAAGGTCATGGGTCCCAGATACGGTAATTGGAAAGTATCATCCTTGGCAGTCTATTGAATTCTGTGTTCTGGGGGGGAGAGAACGGTCGTTGATAGGCGCCCATTCGTCCAAAGTGGACATAGTCCTCGGGGGAGCGTCAACCAGTGCAGAGTGGGGCGGAATCATCTGCTCTCTCAACTGTTTTGGGATCTCAATTGGGGCATAGCCAGGACACTTGTTAGCTTCTTCTGACGTCACTATTAAATTTTTTTTTTTTTTAAGATTTCTCTTCAGCTTTGCCTCCCTTCTCCCTGCACGGGCTCAAATTCAACTCATCTATTTCCCCCACTTACATTTACTCTGGCTGCAAGATTCCACCCAGTGCTTAAGCTAATCAAGGTCATTTTCAGATTATGATTCTTCCTCTTAGACATATGTCTTCTACATGTCTGACCAACATGGTTCATGGTATGTTGTGAAAATCTCCTAGCTCAGAATTAGCAGAGAGGAAAAAAAATCAAAACCTTTGCCTAATAGCCAAGTGTTTCAGATCCGCTCCCTCCTCACCATTCACCTGGAAAATTTATTCTCATCCTTCAAGACCGAAACCTAATGTCAAGCTACTTTGAGATTCCTTGAATTAACATTTGGTTTCAAAGCCATTGATCAGAACATATCACACTCACTAGAAAGCTATGACCTTAAAAAAAAAGTCAAACAATAACAAAGGTTGGTGAAGATAGGGACAAAAACTGAGCCTTTATATGCTACCGGATGGGAATATAAAATGGTACAGCCATGAAGAAACACAGATAAGGCAACTCCTCAAAATATGGAACATGGAATTACCATATGACTCAGCAATTCTACTTCTGGGCACATACCTAAGAGAAATGGGCCCCTGTGTCTATGCCAAAATGCAAATGTTCAGATTGTCGAAATGTGGAAACAACCCAAATGTCCCTCATCTGATGAATCGATAAATAAAATATGGCATATCCACATATTGGGAATATTAGTCAGTCATAAAAAGGAATGCAATGCTAATAATACAGGCTATAATGTGGATGAATCTTGGAAAACCATGCCAATGAAGGAACCCAGTCATGAAAGACCGTTCAATGCCCTGTGAAATGAGTAGAATATGTGAATATATGGAGAGCTTGTTTAGAGCGCCCAGTTGGGGGAGTGCAGCTATTGGTATGTCCTTGACCGAAGGATGATCCGCCTTTTATCAGGGAAGGTTATCCTGTTTAACGAAGCATGCAGCTTGGGGAAGAAAGTTCATGGAGCGGTGAGGGAGGAAGGGGACACCCGCCTAGCCTTCCAGATCCGCCAAGTTAACCCTGGCCATCAATGAGGTGACAGAAGTCGCAGCCGGATCTCTCTCACATCCAGAATGGCCAACTGTCTGGAGACGGGGCCGCGTACAGCTCCTCAGGGCTGGAACAGGGAAGGAGGAACGGAGATGAACTGCTCATGGGAGAGAAGAAGCTTCTAAAGCTAGAGTGGTTGGAGATGGTTGTAGACCCCTCTACATACACGACAGATGCTCAATTGTACCTTTGAAATCGTATGGTGAATCTGACAGCCTGTGAGTGGTACCTCACTCACGATGCTTGTTGGTTATTATTTATTTGTTGTTGAGCATTTGTTGAAGATGCATTTTAAAAATCAAACCCACTTTACCCCTTGACACTTACGGCTTAACTAGATCACATCGGTCCAAAGCCTATCGATACGTCCTGTAGGATAGTCGGGCTTGCTTAGACAGCGGGCCCTTGTCCCATGATGGGACCTTTGGGTGTGGGGCATTTGTTTGTTTGTTTTTTTTTAATCTTTTTTTTGGGTGGGGGGAGGGCATCACTGCCTCTGGTGGTCGCAGGCACTACCCAGTGCTGCTCCTGAGAGCCGCCGCTGGATCTGAACCGCCAAGCCTATGGGCCGCAGTCTCGCACTCAACCACTTACGCCACCAGAGCTCAGCCCAGGTGTGGGGCATTTGTTTTAAACCTCTTGATTCAGTACCTGCTACATGCCCAGGCATCCTGGGGGTGCAGTTGGGTAAGCACCGGGCTCACGGCAAGGTCAGGATGGCAGACCAGTCACTCAGGGGAGAAAGAGGAGATGGTTGGCTTCTATAAGTATCAACTGTCTGGGCCCCTGAGGAGCAGTGGGACTGGGCCTGACAGGGCGGCTCAGGGTCAGAATCCCCTGGAGGGGAGTGGGCTTGGTCTTGGTTCCACTCCATGCTAGATGCATTGCGTGGCCTCCTTAAAGCGTTCTAGAGGGCTGAGCCCCGGTGGTGTAGTGGTTGTGTGCGGGGCTGTGGCCCACTGGGTTGGAGGTTCAAATCCAGCAGCAAGGCTGGGCCTCCTACTCCTACCACCAGAGGGCAGTGATGCCCAAACAAAAACAAACAAACAAAGCATCCTAGAGTAAGTGTCACTTTGAGGACGAAGGTACACCTGGTCCAGGTTGTGGTGTTTCTGGTTGCCTCACACGCCTGTGATAGTTGGACTACGGATGAAAAAGGCCAGGGGAGGATCGGTGCATGTGCAGAATGTCGTTGGCGGGGAATATTCAAAGCACCGCAACTGCCGGGAGAACAAACAAACGTCCCTCTCTTTTTCAGAATATTTCAAAGCTTTACATTTTACCCTTCTTCTTTATGAAAAGATCTTTTTTACTAGAGGGCTCTTACAACAACGTATCGAGCATTTTTGTACCTCTGCTCCCATCCTTGTTTTCTAAACATTTGCTTTCCCTTTGAGTCCTTGGACAAAGGTGTCTTGGAAATAGCTACTGCTTGGATGTTTCTTGGACGGGAGGCTGGGGAAGCTGTCTTAGCAGCTTTGCACGGGTTACCAGTGGAGCGCAGTCCCTGGAGAGGGACCCTCAGCTGGCTAAAGGAGAGGGGCAGTGAAAGGGACAATGTTCCCTCAACACTCTGGATCCTCAGTGGCAGGAACCCGGGGCTGCGACCTATGACATGTGAGGACGACGGCGCGGCGTGCTGTGAAGGGCACCCCCGTAAGAGGGAGTGACGCTGACGGTGTCAAAGGAACAGCAAGGACACGGACACGGACACGGACAGCACCGGGCCTCGGGACCTGGCAGAAAGAGCGTGGAAAAGCGCTCTGGAAACACTTCCTGGAGTGAATGTATGGTGAGCTCCATATCTACAGGTGAGCAGAAATTAGACAATGAAGCGGTAAAGGAGAAGGAATCTCCCAGGGGATAAACACAGAGCAAATGCATGAGCTGTGTAGTCAGACCTGCTATCTGTGTGCCCCTGAGAAGTCACTCTGTGCCTCGGCTGATTTCTTAGCTGTGCAATGGGGACAATTAGAGCACAAGTTGGGATGATCATGAAATGGGTTTACATGTGTAAAGCGCTAAGCACGAGGCTTGGTACATGATAAAGTCCTCATCAATGTTAGCTACTTGGGATATTAAGGCGCTTGGTGGCACTGTAGGAGCCCTTGTGGCTTTGTGATTGGGTGTGGGGTGAACAGGAGAAAAATGGGGCTCTCTCCTCCTGGAAAGAGGGGGGATCTCGGAAACTCCCTGTGGCTGCTCGTCCCTGTCCAATCGGGTCGCCATGTGTTGACACTGACTGGAGTCAGGGAGTTTGGTTTGGGGTTTCCGTGGCACTGTGGATTAGGTGTTGAGCTATTGGCTCTAAGATTGGCAGTTCAAGCACTGAAGACACAGCCTAGGCAGAGTGACGGGTGCACTCCAGCACCGACGGACACCCATCATCCCTCTAGTTCCTGAACACTTCCCCCCACCCCACCCCCGCCACTACCAGGACCCAGTTCTTCCTTATAACACCGGCTGGGGCGGAGCACACACATGGTACGGGTAAGACCTCTGGACAGATGGACTGCAGAGAACACCCTCAGGAACAGGAGTGGGAGTA
>PVJH01034685.1:0-20385 GCA_004026705.1 Nesogale talazaci
CAGCATGTACTGCCCCTCCTCACAATGCTCTTGCTTGCACAGCCTCAGTCGCTGTCCCCCCACCCCCACCCCACGCACCATGGTTCCGTAATATAGGTTTTTTTTTTTCTACAAGGTTCTCCAGTTAACATGATCTCATCTACATAAATTTGAGGGAGAAATCACCCTGATGCAGACTCTGGGACCTCACCCCCACTTATCGCTACCCCTTGATACTGCCTTGCACCTAAGTGGTTTTCCTTTGAGAGTGAAGTGATGTAGACTAGCAGTTTTTCCTAGCTCCCCTTGAGCAGAGACTGCACCATATGAGCATTTTCCCTAAATGTTTACATTACTAGGAAACTCCAAAATATTTAGTAACAGTGTGTTTGTGTTATAGTTACAGATCAAGCAAGTGGAGGGGTCTAAATATGCAGCATGTTGCAGAACTGTCTGTTAAGGGGGTGGGGGGGGGGTGCACATCAAATCGATGCCTGCCTCCCTTTTGTAGGTTTGGCTCAAGCTGCAGGGCCAAACTACCTCGGCATGCCAGTCTGTACTGGCTTCAAGCAGATTGCAAGCGACAGTGCTTTTGGCCTGGATTCTAAATATTTGGTAAATCAAAGACTTTAAATTTTGGAAAGGTAGTTTGCTTAACACTCATCCAACGTCTCTACTCAGTAAATCCCACTGACCGTACTCCTATTTCAATTTTGGGTTTCTCGGTATTCACTTGACTGCTAAGTTAAGTCCTGCACAGCACCTCTTTTATCGTTCTCTCTTGGGGTTTCTGTGCATATTTTGTTACTGATTCTATAAGCATGTCTTAAAATGCCCTTTTATGATGAGACTTGTAGATGTATATGTTTGGAAAAAATCTCTCTCCAGGATTTGTAATTTGTAATGTGTTGCTGACTGGGGTGGGGTGGGGGGGGCGGGGAATGAATGGAGACAATATGATTTACTAGCTATATTTGATGGAAATAGGAATATGTGCCTTTTGAGCAAAGAAATGATACAGTTGCTTTTGGAACATGAATCCAGTACAGATGGGAAATATTTTGGATTTGTTCTCTTAACATTTTTTTAAGTGAGTGGAGCTGTTTGTTCTTATTTCTTTAAATATTTCTGGTTTGACTTATTCTATTTGCCAAAAAAAAAAAAAAGCCAGCCCCCACCCCCCCACCCCCGACACACACACACAAAGGCTCAGTTTTTTGCATTTGATTGTAATAGCTGCTTCTTTGTCAATATAAAAACAATTTATAAGTCTTATATTTAGGGGCAGATCACTGGACCCTTGTATGTGTAAAATATTTGTCATTGCTTAGAAGTTGTTTAATTAGCAGATCATATTATAGATGGAGGTTTTGAAAATAGACATGGACAAGGTATTTGAATAATTTGTAAGATTAAGTGCTGCATTTCAAGCCATTCGGAGTTATCATTTTATCATAAATATACAGTTTGTGTCATGTTAAATCATCAAAACTTCATTATGGGTGGAAATGTGAATTTTGAGCTGTGTCGGCAAGAAGCAAGCGTTTTTGCTGTTCCGTATATTACACGGCTCCAAATTGTATTTCCTTGGCTATGCATCTCCAGTAGGTAGAGCAGCCACACATAGTAAACTGTGTTAAGTAAGCCTCCTCAGGAGGGTCTTCCAGGAAAGCAAACTGGCAAACCTCCACCTCTTCCCCACCTTCACCTTCTGTTCACAATGGAACCTCTCTGCAGTCCCTGGAAAGATGAAGGTCTGTGGGGATTTCCCAATTTGTGAACACAAATAATGCTGCTTGAACCACCACAGAGGTCTGTGGGACTGGCGCCAATCCCAGTGACAGGGACCCCTTCCATGGAAGAGTCCACTACAGAGGACAGATCTTGTGTTAGTTGGGGTAAACTAGAGAAACAAACTCATAGACATGCATATGGATATAAGGATACGGTTTATATACAAGAGAAATAGGACATTAAGAAAGCATCTTAACCCAGTCCAGTTCAAAGTCACACATCCGATATTAGCCCATATACCCGATACCAGTCTATAACGTCTCCTTCCCACTCACAAAGTCATAGGCCAATAGGTGCAGAATCCCGGCACTGGCAGGGGTCTCCCCATGGCTCCTTGATTCCAGGGCTCATGGTCCATCAACAGCATCCAGTAGTGGCAGAGGCAACTCAGCGCTGGAAGGGCTCACCATGTAGCTTCACCAAGTTCAGAGGTCTGGTCCCACCAGGGTAAGGTCGTGTGGCTTCTCCTTCAGCTCCTTCAGCTCCTCAGACGTTGCCATCTTGTCTTGCCCGTAATTCATCGTCTCTGAGACTAACTCCCAAGAACTGGGAAGATAGCTTCTCATCTCCACAGGGGAAACATCACGAGATTTCACAGAAGTCTCAGGAGAAAGCCATGCCCACACGGAGTCCTCATTGGCTACTCAATGGTTATCTCCAGGTTAACAGACTAAACTCCACTTCTACATCGCAATCATGAAATTAACACAGGCACATGACCACCACAACACTGAAGCTACAGCTCTAGGAAAGAGGGGTGGATCTGCTTAGAACCACAGGAGCAAACTAAGAGGAAAAGGGAGAGTGAGAGAGAGGGGACCACCTTCTATCCGAACATGCCTCTAGGATGATCTTCCTGCAAGGAACAGCCAAAGCACATGGCTGGCCCCACCATGAGACATCACATCCCCTCACTGACCCATAGTACTATTGGGACAACACTGGAGATACGGTGTGGAAATTGTGCACTGTTTTATCCCCAGCCATCTAACCCCACTGGGGTGAAACAAGAAGGGAGTGCAACAGAGCAGCAAGGGGAGCAAACCAATGCAGTCCCCGAGGAATCCCAAAAGTAGACTTGGAGGGCAGGGCTTGGCATCTCATCAGACACGATAGGAAAGCATTCATGAAGGTCAACAGACAGATCTAGAACTATCTATAGGTTTCTTTCCCCCTTAAAAAAAAAGATGTCTGCCTATATAAAATAGGCAGCATATATAATCCCAATGAGAAAAAAGCGGTACCAATAGTTCTAGGGGTGGAGGAGGGGCATGGCAGAGGGGCAGCTGGGGGAAAGGAAGAGGGGAGCTAAAAAACCCAAGGACAAGGGAACAATGAGTGATCTAAAATCGATGGCAAGGAGGGCATGGATGCTGTCGAGGTTTGATCTAGTTCAATGTGTCTGAGGAATTACTGAAAGCCTAATGTAGGTCAAACAGGATAGTGGGAAAGTAAAAGGAAATAGGAAAGAACAATTAGCAAAGGGCAGTTATGAGGGGAAAAAACAGCACATACATATATAAATATATTTATATATAAGGATAGGGACATAGATCTATATACATATATTTATCAAGGTAGCAGGCAGACATTGGACCTCTACTCAAATCCTCCCTCAATGCAAGAACACTTTGCTCTAATAACCTGGCATTCTGTGATGCCCTGCTTCCCCACCCTATTACTGAAGACAAAATGGATACATAGGCAAATGTGGTCGAGAAAGCTGATGGTGACCAGCTATTAAAATGTATCACACCTGGAGTCTTAAAGGCTTGAAGATAAATAAGTGGCCATCTAGCTGGGAAGTAACAAAGGCCACATGGGAGAAGCACACCAGCTTGTGAGATCATGAAGTGTCTACAGGATAAGGTATCAGGCATCAGAAAATCCATAACAAAAAATTATATGGATATGAACATGAGGGTGTGGGGTGGAGTGGAGATCCAAAGCCCATCTATAGACAATTGGAAATCCCTTCACAGAAGGGTCACAAGGCAGGGATGAGTCAACCAGGGTGCAGTATAGCACTGACAGAACACACAATATTCCTCTAGTTCTTTTATGCTTCCTCCCCTTCCCTCCCCACCCCCGCATGCCTCAGTGTCATGAACCCAGTTCTACACTACAAATTCAGCTAGACCAGAGCATGTACAATGGTACAGATAAGATTTCTGGACACATGGAATCCAGGACAGATAATCCCCCCAGGAACAATAATGGGAGCAGCAATATCATATGGGGGAACTGATTGCAATGATCAAAGTATAACACTACCCGTCCGCCCCACCCCGCGACTGCCTCCACAGGATGAGGAACAACAGAAACATTGGTGAAGGGCAACAGTGGACCATGTAAGATATGAAAATAATAATAATTTCTCATTTATCAAGACTTCATGGGGGTGGGAAGGTGGAGGAGGGTAAAAAGTAGAGCTGATACCAAAGGTTCAAATAGAAGGAAAATGTTTTGAAAAGCATGATAGCAACATATGTACAGATGTGCTTGACATAATGGTTGTATAGATTGTTATAAGAGCTGTAAGAGCCCACGACAAAATGATTTTTAAAAAGTCATGCTGCTATCTGTATAGAAACTGTTACAGATGAGCTGCCCCTCTGATGTACCTTTGTATTGAGAAATATACTGTTATGTATTGAAATTTAAACACCTATCTTTAAGAATTAACATTTACCCCTAATTTTGTGAAGTGTGTAACATGCCAAGATGACTAAAAGTTCAATAATCTAAAGATCTCTTTAAAGTGTCAAAAAGCAAGGATGTTCCTTTGAGGGCTGAGGTATGCCTGACACACGACATGGTATTTTCAGTCACTTCAAATTAGACACTGGTAAGGCAGACCGAAGAAGAATGCATTTGCATGGTGGTGCCGGAGAAGAATATTGAAAGTACCACCACCTGCTAAAAGGATGTACTGATCTGTGTTGGAAATACAACCAGAATGCTCCTTAGAAGAAAGGTTGCCAAGACTTCATCTCATCCTGTACTTTGGACAGGCCATCATGTTTGGTAAAGTCGAGGGGCAGTGAAACATAGGAAGACCCTTGCCAAGACAGTTTGTCCCAGTGGTAGCACGGATGGACTCAAGTTTAAGAACCATCGTGAGGAATGTGTAGGGCTGGGTACTGTTCCATTCGGTTGTGCATGAGGTTACCATGGGTTGGAAATGACTCAATGTCAGCAACAACAAAACCCAAGTAGCAATCCATGAGATCGCATATGCCAATAGCGCCATACAGAAGGGTGCCTGAGTGTGGAGAACCTCAACGGAACAAAATGATTCCTCAAAGGGACAGCCTTGCTTTTTGACACTTTATAGAGATCTTTATGTTATTAGAATTTGCTTCATCATGGCATGGTACACACTTCAAAAAATTAAGGGTAAAATGTTAATTCTTAAAGATAGGTGTTTAGGGGCTGAGCCCCAGTGGTGTCGTGGTTGAGTGCGGGACTGCAGCCCACGGGCTTGGCGGTTCAAATCCAGCAGCCACTCTCCAAGAGCAAGGCTGGATAGCTTCCACAACCACCAGAGGGCAGTGATGCCCCCCCCACCAAAAAAAAAAAGATAGGTGCTTAAGTTTCAATACATAACAATATAATACCTCTCAATAAAATGGTACATCAGAGGGGCATCTCATCTGTAATAGTTTCTATACAGATAGCAGCATTACTTTTTAGAAATCATTTTGTCGGGGGCTCTTACTCCTCATATAACAATCCTACAACCATTATGTCAAGCACATCTGTACCTATGTTGCCATCATCCTTTTCAAAACATTTTCTTTCTACTTGAGCCTTCGGTATCAGTCCCTCCTTTTTTTCTCCCTCCCCCACTCTCCCACCCCCATAAATAGATCATCAAAATAAATCAATCTTTTTTTTTCTTTTGGCGTCCTTTAGTCTGAAAAAAGGAAGAACAAGCCCCCCTTGTCTCCATCTACAGTTTACACAGACATTGCCAATTCAGTCCTCATCTTGGTGTGAAGGGCTTTGACCTTGACCCTCGGCTGTACTTCAAGGTACTCTAATGTACCTGTATCACCATAGCCCCCATGGATATCACCTTTTTCAGGAGATAGTTTGGTTTCCTTTGAAAGGGAAGCAGGTCGACAACGTGTTGTTGTTCTCTTCAAGAATTATCATGCATGGCCAGCAGTTGGCATTCGTAAATATTTTCATGTCTTGTACACTGTGTACTAAGATGCTAAGAATATTGTTCAGACAAAGTCATGAGTCCCATGACCACTGTCAGAGACATTGGGAGCAAACTAAGCAATTAATGAACTTCTGTGGGTTGGTTGGTGATGATCTGTAAATGATTGCCCACCTGGGGACAGGGCTCCTTGATGGGGCTGAGGTGTTTGAACCACAGACCTCTGAGTCAGGGGCTGAACGCTTTAACCACTGCACAGTCAGGTAATAGCAAAGGCTCAGATTAAGTATGTCTCAAAAATTTGTACATTCACTTTTCAAAATGCTGACAATGATTTTGTTGTTGGATGTCATCTAGCCCAGTTCTAGTCATGAGAACCCTGACGGACAGTAGGACCACCCTGTTGGCGGAGGGCATGGGGGACACACACATATATTCATTTAGGTATTTCCCTTGTTTGTTTATATCATTAAAAAAATGAACTCTGCATTCTACTTAAAAATAAACGAAAAATAATGTCAAGTTAATATTCTAATTTATCATTTGTTATTAAACATCATCTCTACTCTCTAGAGATGATTTCTGGTTTGAAACACCAGAGCTATTCCTTCTATTGCATGCAATCCATGTCCTGAAAGATATTTGATATATAAAAATATGTATTTATAGGAAAAAATATGTATATAGCATTTTAATTAGCCCCAGATAAAACAGCATTCTTTTTTTAAAGAAATCTCATTCTTAATACTGAATAATAAATGATATAGTCATTATTATTTCATCAATTTGTAAGTGTCTTGTGTTTTGTCATTAATTATTTCAAAGTAGATAATTTTTCATGCAAAATTCTTAATTCATTCAGCTAAAATATGTGCAGATGCACACAGAATTTTGCATGTAGCTTTGGGGTGGCATGGACTTCTTGGAGAGTCCATCTGTGGTCTTTCGGTAACAACTTCAGACTTGGTAGAGAAGTTATTTGTATTCATGCTGGTCTTGAGCATAAATCTGAAAAGATTCCTTTGCAGATTAGCCTTTCTAGTTCATGGCCTTCATAGGACCTTTAAGTGTTAACCTTTTGTTGTAGAAGATGCTATCGTGTCGGCAAAAATTACAATAATATTTCATGTACACATGTATCTCCTATACCACTTTGCTATATTCTAGTATATAACTATGAACCTCAAAAAAACAAACTCACTGCCATGCTTTCCCTTCTGATTCATTAGTGACCCTTTGGGACAGTATAGCACTGTCCCCTGTGGTATTCTGTGACTATAAGTCTTTACAGGAGCAGAACGTTTCATCGTTTTCCTGACCAGGAACCTAGAAAAGTCAAAAGAACAAGGACTGCTCAATTTAACTGTAGATACACTTATGTATAATAGCTATCAATATCAGCAAAAGTGAATTCACTGCTGTGTTTTCAGTGAATGTTCAATCCACATTGATCCCATTGAATGAAGAATTGAACTGTAGTATTTTCTAACTTGTAATCTTTTAAAAAAGTTGTGGTCTGATCTTTCTCCCTCAGCGTCTTTGGGTAGCCAAATTTTGGGCTAGCAGCTGAGCACCTAAACTTAACCCTTGCACCACCTGAGCTCATTTAAAACTAAAATAGATGGCATGAAAGTTCTTGCCTGGGAGTTGAACACTTTTCTGTTAGAGGAGCCCCTTTGGTCTTCACTCAGAATCGATGTACTCTTCCTGCAGGCTAGTGGATCTCCCTGTGTTTATTAGAGCCCTCAGGACAGTGTTTTATTGATAACAGGCATGCTGAGAACAGTGTGACGTGAACAGCAATAAGATAAGAGAATTTTTTTAAACCTTCTCAAATAAAAAAGTACAAGTGAAAGTTCTGGCAGAATGTCCACCTCACCAACCACTAAGAGAAACTTCTGGGAAACATGGCGGGTTTCAAATGATCATCTGTGCTCTGCCTCCATTTAAAAGAGGGGAAAGGGCAACCCTTTAGAGTTTAGCAAGAGTTCCATTGCAGAACACTTAATAGCAACATTTGGGCTTTCACATGGCAGCTAATAGCTCAAACAACTCAGTCACAAATGCTAACAAGTAAATGATGTGTACGTGCACTCTCTTTTGCCCAACTATTTGATACAGACTGCCCATGTCTTTGTGTACTCATAAATGAAGTAAGTCGAGGTAATTTTTTTTCTGCCCCATCTAATTTTCAGTAATACAACTAGGCCGCTTCCCTCTGTAGTACTGCATTTATGAATATTCATGTTTTTGAGAAGCATAGGGTCACATACTTGGTCCCAGAACCCGAATTCCTGTGACCTAAATTTCCTTTTGGAGAAATTTTGCTTTCTGTTCATGAGATGCAGGTTACTGCTCCAGCTGGTTGAAGCCTCTGCACAGCTTGCTCCCAGGACTCTTGGGCAGATAGGTTTTTAATAGTTTCTTTGGGTTCAAGGTTGGTGCAAAGTGAAAAAGGTCAGGATTGTTTAGAAAGCACTACCAATCCAAATACTGAGTGTCTTGATGTCAGGGTGATATTGCAAAGCAGTGGGTGTTTGGTTTCCTCTCTTCAATATTTCTTTTTGATCAGACAACGTTCTTTTTCCTGTATCCTCACCTGCCCCAGTTAGTATTGTAGTGGACTTCCCCTTAGAATGACCCTATTTGGTTTACAGTTAAATATTACAGCCTTAAAACAAAATAATTGATCATAAACACAAGAAAACCCATGCCAATCTTATCTTCATATTTTTCTGAATTTCATAACAGTCTTCCAGGTGAGCAAAACCAGGTTCAGATGTCACAACTATGAATAGACAACTATTGAAAGTCTATTTGCTTCATAAAATTCTGTTTGCTGAGACCCAAACCTAAAATAAATCACACTTTTCCTATTATCCTTTTCATTCTCACTTACAAATGTTAAAATGCTAAGCAAAGGGAAAAAGAACTGCTAAAACACACACAAATATATATATATAGATATTAGAGATATTTGTTCATTCCAACTAAGTAGTGCTTATTTGACAGCAACATAAAGAATCAATCACATAATCAAATGATAATGGTAGTTAGTTTGGTCGTATAGAAATACATCCTAATGCCAAATAACATTGTAAACATTTCCAAATTAGTTTAAATGATAAGCATGGGATTATATATTTTTTTTAAAAATCTGAGAACTCCAGCATACTAATGTATAAAAGTAATTATTTAGCACACACAAAAAAAGCCAAACTCATGGCCATCGAGTCAGTGCTCATTCACGGGAAAATTCAATAGAAAATAGAAAATAATGGTTTTACTTATATTTTGGAATATAAATAGTAGAAATGAGAAGTTAAAATCTTCCTCTATTTTGTTTGTTCAATAAATTGTTAACAGATAACCTACTATGTGTCACGTGTTGTCTTAGCTGGGTGGTTCTTTAACCTTTAACCTTCCTCTCATTCCAAAAAACAAACAAACACACACCCACTGTCATCAAGTAGATACCAACTTAGACTGAACCTTTGTAGCGTTTCTGAGACTGCAGATCATTACATGGACAGATCACTTTCTCCCATGGAGTATTGACCTTGCAGTTCATCCAACACACAAATCACGATGTCATTAGAGTATGCTAGGAGTTTACATTCTAGTGGGGAAAGATGATGCATACAAAAACATACATCTAATAAATGGTAAAAACATGTCAAGGATAAACATAAGGTGGACATGGGGGCTACAATTGAAAGTGAACTAGAAAGAGAAGACCTCCGAGAGAAGGGAGCATTTGAGAAAGGTTGAAGGAGATGAAGACATGCAGCTGTCCTAAGCTGGAGCATCCCAGGTAAAGACAGAATTGTGTTGGCTCTGTTCAATGAAAAACAGGGCGACCAAAGTGCCACGTAGAGTGAAGAAAAGGAGAATTATGTTGCCATGAAATCCTAAGACCAAGCAGTCAATGAAGTCGGGTGGAAATCCGGAATGCTAAGCAGATGCTAAATGAAAAAGGCATTACCAAGAGCACAAGTGACTAGTTTGTTTTGACGCTTGGATTTTGTAGTGTGTTTATTATCCACAAGATAATATCCTTCGGGTTGTGTGAGGAAGTGTCTATTGGAATATCTCACTGGGAGCTTACAAATAGAAACACCTCTTTCAAAGAGTTTTGCTTTCAACAGGAGCCAGTAAGTGGGAACTAAAGGACATGTCAGGAGGGCCGATGGCACGATGGATTAGCCATTGAGGTTGCTAACCACAAGTCAGCAGTTTCAATCCACTTGAGGGAGAAAGAGGAGGGTCTCTGCTGTCCTCATGTTGCAGCCTCTCCCTGCAGCCTGCACAGTTGCTGTGAGTCAGGACTGACATAGTGGCAATGAGAGAGTTTGTTGCTGTTTCTATGAAGGAATATGGTATGTTTTCATGCTGGTGACCCTGATCCATGTGCCTCTGAAAAGCTCATGCCTTCAGGAAAGAAGGACGAAGTAGAATAGTGGGCCTCAGTTGGGAGCATGTCGATGATCACCGGAGTAGAGCACAGAATCTGTTTACAATGCATGTAACAAGGAGATGTGGAATTATGGAGTTCTCTTCTGGTTATTACAGTTTTCTATGTGAATGAGGGGTAAATCTGAGAGAATGTGGAGCATTGGTGTTGTGCAGTAGGCAAGTGATTGGAGTTGGGTAAGGTCTTGAGCACTGGTAACTCTGTAAAGACAGGCCCTGGTATTGGTCATGACTTTATATGAAACAGTTGGGTTGGCTTCTGTTTTTCTCCAGCTAGTCTGCATCCTGCTTAGTCTAGACACAGAGGAAAGAGAAGACTGAACTGAACCAGAATTGCCAATTAAGCAAGAGGGAGTGAGAAAATCGAATTGATATACCGAAAAGAGAGCTTATGAGTTTAATTTGGGTAAGCAGGGAATAAGCAGAGCCATGAAAGTTGGATAAACTTGCTCTGAAACTATTGCCCAGAAAGAATCTTTGCTAAATTGTTCTTTGAAGTCATCCTAAAATCAAGCACTGGTTTAGGTGAACTAGTGAAAAATGTCAACTTTCAGCACTATGCTATTCAAAAAGCTATCTGTGTGAGATCCAATTGATCATACTAGTTCTAGCCTTCAGGACAGTGAATTGCATTCATAAGGGAGGAACCGCTTGGGAAAACTAATAGTTTCACAACTGGATGGATGTCATCAGTATCACTAAAAGGTACTGGTAGAAACTGTTGGATGTAGGTTTCACTATGTATATTCTCAACAACGAGTAAATATCTTAAGAGAGTGAACATGATTCTTAAATGAAGAAAGGTTTTCTAAAAATGAACTTAGTTCTTTGATGATCTATGATATGCCCAGACAATGTGTGGTGTAGAGGGAGTGAAGGCTTCGGATATGGTCTATGAAAGCTCTCTTGGGGAAGCAATATTTATATGAATGGAGTTCTGAAGATTGACCGTAGTTGAATAGGAGTAGCACACAGTTATCCTGCCAGTGTAACACCAGTAGCATTGGGCAGATGGTATGTTTTAAATATGTAAAGAAGGCCAGTGTCAACACTTACCTTGGAGCAAAGATGAGAAAGGGAAAAGGGCAGGGAAACGTGATTAGTGAAAACAGAGCAACCAGAACAGAAATACTGAGCATGTTGATGCATTGTAAAGTCAAAGTCACTGAACAATATTGATGGAATTGGCTAAAGGGAAAATTAATTTCCTATACAAACTTTTTCCCCCAAACACCATAAAATGTTATAACACAAATAAAGAAGCCCAATGTGCCTGAAGCAAGGAACTCCGTAAGAACAATGGTTTGGAGACAACTGGGGACCCATCATTCTAACCTGCGCTGGTCATTTCACAGCTCCATGTAAGAACTGTTTATGCTCTTTCCTGATACTTCCTGGCATGGAACACCCCCTCTCTCCAGTATCTCATGGCTAGCAGCTCTACATGTAACCCACCACCAGAGCCCAGACTCTATTGAGCATCTTGAGAGAGCATGAAGGCATGTACACATGCAACTTCTGAGGCACCCTCAGGAAAATCATGCACCTAGAGAGCTCCAGCTCATCTTTTCCTGCCCAGCTTGGATGTAGCTTCTTCTCCATCTGAATCCCCTGAATTTTTCTTGTGTCTTCATGCCATATAACTCCTAGTGAATTATCTTTCAGCATTGGCTCTCAGGCTTACGCTCCCGACATAGACTGGGTGATACTGTTGTCTTCAAGTGCCTCAAGAGTGACAGTCCACTCGGAAGTTTTCAACCAATGTTAATCAGATTGAATTATATTAAATATTTCAAACTTTCTGATGAAAGTATCCTACTGACATGAATGTGGTATACATGAGCAGACACCCATCTCATGAATGTGTGTACGGTGAAGAATCTTCTTACTCATGATTACCTGACTCCAGGCAGCCCTGTACACAACAAAAAGAACCCCTGCCTCCTTCTGTACCATCCTCATGTACACCTATTTATATTTCACAAGACTACATATATAATCTCTAAAATACACTTAACTAAATTAAAACAAGTTATGAATGTTATTTTTAACTTATAATAAACCATTTCTCAAGGCTTCAAAATACTATTCTTTTGGTAAGATTCCACTATATAAAACTTCTAACAGGGTAGGACTGTCTTAACTTGCTTTACTTTTAAGAACTAAGACTAAATTGGGGAGGGTAGCATAAGATATTTAGAGTTGCAAATTATCAGCCATTTTCCCCCTCAGTGATTTTTAATACCTAATTATGAGTTGGAGAATGGCAATTATATCTACCAAAATATATAAAACCCCCAAACCAAACCAACTGCTGTCAAGTTGAATCCAACAACTGGCATTTGTCCCGTATGTCTCAGAACAGAGCTGTGTTCCACAGTTCTTTCAGTGGTTGGTTGTTTGGGATGTAAATACCGGACCTTCCTTACAGAGCAAATCAAGGAACCTCTAATACTTAGGTTAGCAGCCAAACACATTCACTGTTTGCCATGTCCAAGGACGTTGGAAATAAATTGATCCAATGAGTAGCCTTTGTTGTCCAGGAGTGAAAACACACAGCTGCTAATTTAAAAATCCACCAGCCACTCCACAGGGAAAAGATAGGGCAGTCTGCTTCAATATGACTGACAACCTTGGAAACCTATGGGGCAGTTCCAGGAGGATTGCTATGATCCTCAATTAATTCAGCAGCAGTGTTTGGGATTAACAACTAATGTTTATTTTCTTTTTAAAGACATTTTCTTGTAAAAGAAAATAAACGTTGTTAACTAATATTGTAGGAATATATTATAAAAAAGCCCCTCTCCTTTCAAGACAGAGAAGACATTCCAATAACTGATTAAGTCCAGTAACTCTGACATCTCCCTACAGAAAAGAACTGAGAAATAAAATGAAACAGAAAAGCAAAAAGAAGAGTGATGCATTACAGCGAGCCCCAGAGGAAAACTGTACACAAAGAGACTTGGGAACGGGAGGCAGTGGCCCAGCCAGTTGAGTGCAACATGACTCTATTGAGACAAATTGAACAGTGTTCCTGGATGAGTAGCATAGGGTGACAATGTCACCAGCCAAAGTAGAGTACCGAGTTATTGTATAGAATTCAGGCTCTCAAACTTTTTTGGTCTACTATCCCATTTTTAGAAAGGAAAAAAAAAATCCCAGTGATTAAAATACTTTGTACTATAGTCCATAATCTAGGATATAGTGCTGTCTTTACTTTTACAGCCCCGCCCCCTGAATGCTAGCACCCGCAGGGGGCAGTACCACCTACTTTAGAATACACTTATGTAGACAAGCCTGCAACAAAACAAACCAATGAGGGAGGACATAAACTACATCTAAAGAGAGAACAAGCCCAAGGAAGTCGGTAGTCTAGAGCAGAGAAGAAGCCAGAAACCAGGACATCCCTAGGTACACAGGAGGTAAAGGAATTTGTAGAAGTCCAACAACTCTACAAGAAATATTAGCGAACTCCTTTGGTGCAGAAAACTGACAACATGGGACAGCAACCTGATATTTAAATACATAACCTCACTCAGACACCAACCACACAAAGAATTCTCAAAGCAGAAAACTTAAAACCGTCAGCGGGAGATGTCCATCAAAAACCAACAACTCCAAAAGAAAAAAAAAAAAGAATAAATAGAGTTGAACTTCCAAATGGACAGGAAGTCAAGGCAATATCAAGATGTAAGAGAGTGGGGCTGAGCCCCGGTGGCGTCGTGGTGGTGCGCGGGACTGCGGCCCACTGGGATGGAGGTTCGATTCCAGCTCCACGGAGCAAAGGCTGGGCCTCCTACTCGCACCACCTGAGGGCAGTGATGCCCCCCCAAAAAAAGATGTAAGAGAGTGTTTTCAATGTAGGAAGTTAAAGGTAAATTTCATAGTAGTTACAAAGGAAATCAATAAATCTGCTCACTAAAATAAAGAAAATTTAAAACCTCAGTAAATACACAAAGGATATGAGAAGAAAATCCATAAATATGAACTTAGCACAGAAAATTAAGCAGAACAAAGAAACCTTTAATACCATGTACACTAAAAAAGGACATTAAAAAAGATTCCAGTAAACTTATACTTATTGATAATCAAACTAAATATATATAGCTTAATTGTATCAGTGATGAGGCAAAAGAGATAGAGTGGATATAACTTTTTTTTTTTTAAGAAACATGATCCTTGAATATGTTGCCCACAGGAGACACACCTTAGGCACAAAGGTTACAAATGAAAGAGATGGACTGGAAATCAACCAGAGTAACCAAGGGAGAGCAAGGACAGCAACAGTAATTTCTGATAAAAAGATAGTAAGTCAAAAATTTTCATTCATTAAAGTGTCAGCCAAGATATCATAAACATAATAAGTATTTATACACCCAAGAACAGAGTTCCAAAATACATAGAAGAAATTCTAGCACGATTGAAAGAAACATATAGCAACATCTATCATAAAGGAGACCTATATCAGACCTCTTCGGTAGCAGATATCAAGAAACTTAGCAAAGATATAGAAGACCTAAACATGCCCGAGTAACTTGATCTCATAAATATATACAGAACACATAAAACTCACAATACATTCTTCTCCTATGTATTTGGATCATTCTCCAGAATGGACCATATTTTAAGTCAGAAAGCAAGCCTCAGTAAATTTAGAAATAAGAAATTAATGCAAACCAACTTCTCTGGTCATAACATTATAAACACAAAAATCAATCACAGAAAAAACAAGAAAAAATTATATATATATATATATATATATATATATATATATATATACTGGACAATAGAGTATTTTGAAAAAGTGCTCTAACGAGTTTGAAATCCAAGAACAAATGGACAAGATTCTAGAAACACAATGTAAGTTAACAGGGAGGAAGAAATTGAAAGTGATATTTTAAAAACACAATAACACCTCCACAAATAATGAAAATATCCCTACATGGATAGCTTCACTGAGGAATTCTACCAGATATTCATTTAAAAAGTTGACACCAATTCTACTCAAATTTTTGAAAACAATGGAAAGGAAAAACTCTATAAACCAGCATAATTCTGATACCAAAGCCAGGCAAAAGTACCATGCAAAGAAAAGAAAGAAAATACAGATCAATATACATCATGAATATAGAAGCAAAAATTCAACCCAACTGAATTCAATAGCTTATCAAACAAATTATACACCATGATTAGGTGGAATGCATACAAAGGATGCAAGAGAAGTTCAGCATTGAAAAAGTCAGTCAACATAATTTGCCATATAATAAAACATGGGAAAAGAATCACATGATTGTCTCAATCAGTGTAGGAAAAACAATTGATAAAATCCAACACCCTTTCCTGATAAATGCTCTCAGTAAAATGTGAATAGAAAGGAAAGTCTTCATCGTATGATAAGACATAAAAATCAAATATGCTGTCATTTAGTTAATGCTGACTCATCACACACACACATACACAACTACCCCCCATCCAACCACACCTCCACTATGGGTTTCTAAGACTGTAACTGTTTATAGTCTGGGGTCTTTCAACAGCCAATCATGTGGCTCTCAGTCCCACATATGTCCACTACACCACCAGGTCTCTGATATTCAAAACTAACAGCCAAGGTATTCTCAAGAGAGGTTGAAATCACTCCCCTTGGAAATGGAAATGAGACAAGCATGCTCTTTGTCACTACTATTCAATATTTTTCTGGAAGCCCTAGACAGAGCAAAAAGGCATGAAAGGGAGAAGAAGTGCATCAAAATTGATTGAGCTTGTTATTAGGTGCAGTGGAGTCAGTCCCAACTCATAATAACACGCTTCTACACAATGAAACACTATCTGCTCAGGCATCATCTGAACAGTCATTCCTGTGCACTCTGTTGCAGTCACTGTGTCAGTCCCTTCCTGACCCTTTATCAAGGATGACGTCCTCCAGGAACTGTAACCTCCAGACAACATATTTTAAAATGATAAGAAGTCTAGCTATCCTCACTTCTGAAAGTTAGTCTGGCTGCATTTCTTCAAAGACATGTTATTCTTCATGAATGTCACAATTCACATGCATCTGGGACAATTGGAAATACTATCATTAGGTTAGGTATACCTTAGTCCTCAGATGACAACCTGGCTCTATAACATTTTAAAGAGGACTTCTTTTTAATTTGTTACCTTCACTTTAATATATAAGTAAATGACACACTTTCAAAGGTATTGCTTAAGTACAAAGTAAACTCAAAAGATGGAGGTCTGTTTCCAGAAAACTCAAATTACATCAGTATAAAATAGGTCTCAAGGACCACGTTCCTCAGACACTGCCTTCATTCTCCACAACACTGCCTCCATACATTAACCATAAATTTATGATGACAATGCTTAAACAATAAGGGGTGAAACATTTCTTCACCGTAATTGACTTTCCTTATTCTTTAGGTCTTTTGTAGCAGGTTGCCAATGCAATACATAATTTGATTTTGGGGGCTGCTGCTTCTATGGGTGTTTGCTGTAGATGCAACCAAAATGAAATCCCTGATGCCACAACCTTTTCATTTATCATAATGTTCAGTTACAAGGATTTTTATTTTCTTTACCTCGAGGTATACTTCAAACAGAAGGCTGTAGGTCTTGTTCTTAAACAGCAAATGCTTCAAGTCTGCTTCAGTGCAAGGAAACAAGGTTACATTCTCTGCATGTTACAGTTGGTAATGAGCTTTCCTCCAATCTTGGTACCAGATTCTTCTCCATATAGTCTGAAATTGATCCAAGGTGCATTGATGATTACTGATTATTAGAATAGGAAGCATGGCAACAATTAGTAGACAGGAAAAAATGGACTTGATGATAGAAATGATGCTTGAGATCAGGTGACAGAATTTTCAAGACCAGTGGCTTCTTCATTGCAAACACCCTTCCCCCTCCCAAGATAAATAACTATACTTGTAGACTCAGCCATAGGAAATACATATGACTCAGGTGCACTTCCTCTTTGAAAAGAGACAAGGAATTGACTCAATATCATCAGTCAAAACAAAACCAGATGCCAATGGGGAACAGGTTATCCATTACTCATATGCATTTCAGGCATAAGTAAATGAAAACAAACCCAGGAGAGCTACAGTATAATATTCAATATTTTCTATCCAAATTTAGAGATCATCTAAAAAAATAGTTTTAGCATGTGGAACACTAGTAACCAGAGATCAGATAAGTCTGGGGATGACATTGCATACATCAAATCTAAAGGAAGCAAATGTTCATTAAAAAGACAGGGAAGCTTATGCATATATTTGTCTTCAGTGATCATGTCGGAAAGCTGAGCATCTTGGAATGCCAATTTAATAGAACAAAGTGTTCTTGAACCGAGGAGATACTTGAGTGGAGGTCTAATACCCATCTGTTGTCCTACTACTAACCCTATATGTATACACATTAATCTTTTTCCCCATCCTCACTTATAAATATATGCCCCTATGTACATACCTGTATTTGAGCCTCTATAAATGTTCATTACCCCCCAGTTCCTTCCTCTATTTCCATTTGCTTCCCTCTTGTCCCACTATCATGCTCACTCTCCCTTTTGGTTTCAGTATTTTTTCAACATGATCACTGAAGACAAATGTGTGCATAAGCAAAGGTGGTGAAGAAGCTGATGGTGCCTGGCTATCAAAAGATGGAGCATCCAGGGACTTAAGGCTTGAAAGTAAGCAAGCAGCCATCTAGCTCAGAAGCAACAAAGCCCACATGGAAGAAACACACTAGCATGTGGAATCATGAGGTGTCAAAGGGATGAGGTATCAGGCTTCAAGAACTCAAAAGCACAACTTTGCATGCTCACTTTCCTGTTATGATCCCTGAAGACAAAGGTGTGCATAAGCAAATGTGGTGAAGAAAGCTGATGGTGCCTGGCTACCAAAAGATATAGCGTCTGGGGACTTAAAGGCTTGAGTAAACAAGCGGCCATTCAGCTCAGAAGCAATAAAGCCCACACGGAAGAAGCACACCAGCCTGTGTGATCATGAAGTGGTGAAGGGATCCGGTGTCAGGCATGAATGAGCTAAAATTATATTATTATTAATGAGGGGGAGTACAGATTGGGGACCCAAAACCCATCAATAGGTGAGGTGACATCCTTTTGTAGAGGGGTTACAAGGAGGAGATGAGTCAGTTAAGATACAGGGTAGGAGCTATGAAATATGCAACCTTCCTCTAGTTCCCACGCTGCCTCCCACCCACTATCATGACCCCAATTCTACCACATAAATCCAGCTAGACCAGAAGATGTACAGTGAAGTTGGAAACATGGGAGACTTAGGATAGATGATCCATCAAGACTAGTGATGGGAGTGGTAATACCATGAGAGTGGAGGTATGGAGGAATGGAGAGGGAGAGCCAACTTCAGGGATCTACACGTAGCCTCCTCTCTGGGGCACGGGCAACAGGGAGGTGAGTGTTGGGACACATTGGACAGTGTACAGGATGAAAAAATAATTTGTAAATTACTAAGGGTTCAGGGGGAAAGGGGGGAGGAAGGGTAATATAGGGAGCTGATAATGGGGGCCTGGAGAGAGGGAGAATGTGTTTTGAGAGTGATGATGGCAATGGGTGTGTAAAGGTGGCTTGAATACAACTGATGTTGTTAGGGATTGTGATGGGAATTGTAGGGGCCCCCCAATAAAATGATTAATTTTTTTAAAAAGGGGGGAGGGGAAAGGGGAGGTTTTGTTTGTTTGTTTGTTTGTTTTTAAGAGGAGCTTGTATCAAGGACTCAAGTGGAAAATATTGGGAAATGTATGTGGAAATATGTGTGCAAATGTGCTTGATACAAATGATGTACTGAATGTTGTAGTAGCTGTAAGAGCCCCCAATAAAATTAAAAAAAAAAAAGACAGGGAAGCAAGAAAGTGCCAAGATAATTGTCAGAAGAGACTCATGTATGTGTGTGTGTGTGTGTGTGTGTGTGTGTGTTTGTGGGCATCACTGCCTCTGGTGGTCATGGGTGCTATCCAGTGCCGCTCCTGAGAGCCCCTGCTGGATTTGAACCACCAAGCCCATGAGCTGCAGTTCCATACTCAACCACTTACGCCACCAGGGCTCAGGCCCCAAAGATACTCTTAAACTTGCTTGGAAACAGAAAGTAACTCAAAGCAATAATGGAGTTAAAAGGGTGCACAGAAGACTTCAAAGGCAGCACAAGAAAGCAAAGTAAAATATTATGATGAAATTTGGAAAAACCTGCAGTTAGAGGGCCAAAGATGAACATTCTTGGTCTTTCTTAAGCTGAAATAGCTGAAGAAATTATTCAAGTTGAAATATTAAGTGACTCTATAATCAAAATATTGAACCATAGAGGGGCATTAAAAGAAAATGGCAGGAATGCATGGAGTCACTATAGCAAAAAGAACTGGTCAGCATTCAACCAAATTGGTTTTAAAAAGTAAAACTATCCCAGATGACACAGTCCTATACACAGAAAATCTCCGTGCTGCCACAAGGAGCTACTGAAGCCAACAAAGTTTCAGCAAAGTGGCAGAGTATAATACCAACATGCAACATCAATTGGATCCCTCTCCATTATCAGAACACAGAAACAAAATAAAGCAATACCATGACAATAGCTTTGAAAGGACAAAATACATAGGAGCACATCTCTCTCGGGATAGAAAGTTATTGCAATTACCCAAGAGACCTACAGAGATAGGGGGGAAAAGTATACCATACTTTTGATTAGCATTGCAAAACAATAGTGTTATGAAAATGTCAAGTTGGCTGAGCCCCGGTGGCGTAGTGGTTGTTCGCGGGACTGCGGCCCACTGGGATGGAGGTTCAATTCCAGCTCCACGGAGCAAAGGCTGGGCCTCCTACTCCCACCACCTGAGGGCAGTAATGCCTAAAAAAAAAAGAAAAAGAAAATGTCAAGTTATCTGTATAATATAGTCTTATAATATAGTCCTTATCCAAATACCAAGGAATTCTGGTGGCA
>PVJH01034686.1:0-20024 GCA_004026705.1 Nesogale talazaci
TCCCCCTGCCCTCCTCCTCCTTCTCCCTCCCTGCTCCCCTTCTCCTCCTCTCACCCCCTCCCCTCTAGAAAAATGGCCCCTTTCCTATCATTTCCCCTTTACTTAGTACTTATAACCCATGGTCAAGCTGTAAAATGAAAGAACATGTTAGATATCAATACATCACAAATAACCATGTTTATAAAGAAGAGGAAAAAAAATCCTTTTTGTGTGCTAGACCATCCTATCATTTTGAGGGTGGGGGCACCAAGTACTTCTCCTATATTGACAAGTCGACATATTTAAAGAGTCTGTAGGTCCACTGAGAAAATAAGCAACCCTTTCTCTGTGTCATTAAACACAACAGGACACCAGTCCTGTGAGAAAAGAGGTTTTTAAAAAAACCAGCAGAATACTGAGTGTGACCATTAGGCTTCATATTTCAATCATAAGGGAAGCAGAGAAAAGTCATCCTGTGGCCAAATGCGCATCAGGAACAGACTTCAAGTGGTCAATGGCACAAATATCTAGGGCCACTGCAGATGTCTGTAATCTTGGAATCTTGTGGGGGGGGGGGTGCTCCTACTCCTATCTGACCAGGCAGGGTTTTTTTTTTCCCTCCCAGCCATCTCTGAGAAATGGCCAGCCTCTCTTTCAATTACCCCAGTGGGGGAGTTCTCCAGAGAAGGTTCTCGAAAAAGATGAAAGGCTACGATTCAACCATTCAGACATCAAGAAAGATTCTATTCTGTAGAATACGAATGGCATTGCCAAGTCCCAAAACCAAACTTTTGAAAGAATGAGATTAGGAATTGGCGATGCTAAGAATTAAACGTTTAAGACATATCCACCCCCACCCCCCACTCCTCCCCACCCCAATTCCTGCTCAATCCCTCGCTCTTTTCCTTGGCTTGAGGAAAGGTAATCCCTGCAATTGGAAACGCAAAGTGGCTTTCCCGTCTCATTTCCTAAAGTTAGGGGGGGGAAAAGGACTCGCAGGCTCACAGCAAGTAAAGCATAGCCTTTCCTTGTAAAAACTAAGCCAAGGAACCCCCTGCTGGAACTGCGAGGGCTAAAACATCCTAACTTTGGTCTTCCCATCCCCTCTACAGTCAGTCGGCACATCCCGAGCTCCCCCGTTAGAGGCTACGCGGTCCCTGAAGTTATCTGGGGTCGGGGAAAGGGGTCGGGGCTCGTGTTTTCCGCCCAGCCCTGGGGAAGGGCTGGTTTGCGACTCCCAAGCAAGGCGAGCGCGCCGGGCTGAGTAGCCCGCACATCTCCAGCCCGACTCCGGGACGGGGCGGCCGGGTCCTTACCTGTCGATGCTGATCACGCACAGAGTCATGATCGAGGCAGTGCAGCACATCACGTCCATGGCGATGAAGACATTGCAGAAAAAGTGGCCAAAAATCCACCTTCCCCCTATGAGGTCGGTGATACTAACAAACGGCATGACGGCCACGGCGACCGAGAGGTCGGCCAGAGCCAGGGACACGATCAGGTAGTTGGAGGGCTGGCGGAGCTTCTTGACGAAGCACACCGAGATGACCACCAGGCAGTTGCCGGCGATGGTCAACAAGGTGATCAGCGTCAGGACAGAACCGATCAGAACTTTCTCGGCTTGGCCGTAGTTGACCTGTTCGGCCATGCAGCCCGAGGCATTGTCCGTAGCCCCGTCCCAGGTGGACGTCGGGCTGGACGTCGCCACTTCGGTCGAGTCGTGCATCAGGTGCGGGGACCAGGAGCTGGAGGACGGCTCGGTACCACCGTCGGGCATCAGATCTGATAGCCCTTGTCCTCCTTCGGGTAGGAGTAGAGACTCAAAGTGCCCGAGGAGGTCCGGAGGACCGCTGGTGTTAACGTCCATATTCTGACTAAGAGCTCCTGCCCAACCAGCCAGCGCCCCTGCCTAGCGCGCACTGACTGGCGTCCCGGGGGCTTCACCTCGTCTGTACTGCTCTGCGCGGCCAAGCCAGGGGGCGCGCGCTCGTCGAGGGGGGGGGGGGGAGGACGCCCCTGCTCGGCCTCGGGGCCCCGCACGTCCCGCGCCCCCAGCCCCTGCGGACACCACGGGAGCGCGGCCGCGCGGGAACTCCCTCGGAGAGGCGCTCCTGGCACCCGACGGGCGCTCGGGACGCGCGGGCTCGCGGGCTCGCGAGCGCGCTGGCCGAGCTCGACTCGCCGCCCTGCAGCCCGCAGCCCGCCGCCGCCGCTCGGCTCGACCGGGAGCGCTCGGGAGGTGGCGGGAGAAGTTGTGGAGGGCGCCCCGCCCCTCGCGCCCGCCGCCGCCGCCGCCGCCGCCGCCGCCGCCGCCGCCGCTCCCCTGCGGCAGCCGCGCCGCGTCCCCGCGGCCACTGCCTGCGCCCCTCGCGCTCCCGGGACGGGCTGGGCCGGCACAGGGGCACGCTCCCCCCTCGTCCCGGGACCCCCGGCCTGGGCAAAGGGGGGCGAGCGGTTGCGCCTGGCTTGTCGGGGTCCCAAGCCCGTTCGTGCACTCGGGGGCTATCCCCTGGCGGTAGGAGACTCAGACCCCCTCCAACAGACTGGAACCTTCTTTCTCCCAGTAGTCAACCACAGTTTGGCGGGGCTTTCCCTTTGCGGGAGAATGACTTGGGGAGCCAACTCACTGCAACAGGACGAACCCAGAGGGAGGTTTTGGTTTATTTTTCCCCCCCTTTTCTTCTTTCCCCTAATTAAAGAATCCCACTACACCCAGCAACAAATAGATACTTCTTCCGTTTCCTACTTTGGCCACTTATGGGTGAAAGCAAAGAGGGAAAGGGAGAAGCAGCCGAGTAGGTGGGGGTGGAAGCTCAGAAGAAGAAAGATAACAGACAGAGCGAGGGAAAAGTGCAGAAAGCCTCAAGTTCCTGGCAAAATGGAGGGTCTGGAGCTCTGCAGAGGAAAAAAAGGGGGGGGGGACTTCAGAGGGGTAAAGCTATCTAACTAACACAGGCCTCTTAGCCCCTAAATTAGACCCTGGCTGTCTTTACATTAAGACTTCAAAGCCCAATATTAAAAATGGGGACTCATTTTCCCATGACATTTTGGAAATCTTGCTGGTAAGCACAGAAATGGCCCGCTGTACCGCTATGCAGAAGAATCCTGCAGGTGTCTGTTGATGTAATACCTCCCGCCTGAGATCCCTTTAGTATTCAAAACCTGTCAGAGTGGCTGGATTTCAGTATTTGTGAGACTTGCTTCATTCCATTTTGGTTAAAGGGTTGTTATTGGACGCCATCATTGGTTTCTTTAGTTTAAGACTCTAAAAACAATCAAATCAGTTTTGCTTTTCTAGTTAGGCTTTAAAGGTTTATAAATAAGAAAAGGAACGGAGATCTCAAAATGCGTTGATCTGGATGCTCTCTTTTGGAGGGGGAAAGTGGGAAGGACATTTTTCCAGATAAAGAGACCCAGATGCTCTTGTAACCAGCTAGTTAAGTAGTAGATAGAATTCAAACCAGGTTTATCTGATAGCTAGGCCTATATTTTTCCTTCTACACACTCAAAAGACAATTTATTTTTAAGGAAGGTGTAAGGATTGGTGAGTCAATATTCACAGTTCATTGCTATCAACATTTTAAAGGCAAATTAACCCTTTGGGTCAGAAGAAGAGGAAGATAATCTTAGGCTGCAATGCAGTGATATTTAATAGTTAAGTGAAAGGGAAAGTTCCTCAACCTTACTTACCTTAGTGTGAAATATAATAGCAAATAAAGATTAGTAGTGTGGAGCTGGAAGACATCTAAGAAATTATTTCACCGATAGATATAGGGAAGAACTATCGGTGGAGAAGGCTTAATCAATTGTCCAGGATCACATATGACTCTGTGGTTTTGAGATTTCGAATTGTTTGGGGCTTCCTTTAAAATCCCTTAAGGTAGTAATTGTCACGAGACATTTGACTGTTCTTATTCATTTTTATTCTTTAATTCTCTCATTAATTCTATTTACAATCTCTCTTTGCTCTCTTAAACAATCTTCCACATGTGTTAATTACACAATAATTTTGAAAATGAATAGTTATAGTTTTATTTGAATCAACAGTCAGTATAACTCACCACCTACACTCTTGCCAGCCCACTTCTCTCTCCTAACAGCCTTTGGTTTTTTTAGTTGTGGATGTATAAATGTATTAATAATCATTAGAATACTTTCAAAAATTACTTCCTCTTCCATTTTCAGTGTAGCAACAGATCGAGATTCCCTCTTTAAAGAGCACTCACCTCTACTAGGGGACCCCTTTCTGCTGACTAACTGTATGTCCTAAGAAACTGCTAGGGCTTTTAATTCATAGACTGCGGCAATGTATAAGCATGGTGAGTGAAATCTCCATTTCTGCAGCATTATGCTGTTGCTGCTGAGTTTAAGTTTCATCTGTCATTGGATTCTTCCAAAATTCAGACAGAATGATCTGGAATTCTTTCCATTTCCTTCTAACCTTGGCTAACAAACAAGTGTTTCTATATAAAAGTGCTAAAATCTCATGTGGGGTTTTCTCACAAAGAAAAGTAGTTTTAAAATGAAATAAGCCTCAATATGTATGTGCATTTTTCATTTGGCTTTGCCCTTGGTTCCCTGCTGTTTCATAACCCTTATTAAAGTGACGCTGCCCCTCCTCCTCCTACCTGCCCATTCTCCGGTACTTACACTGGAAATAGTGAGGGAGGTGTTGGCATATAAATCAAATCATGTGCTTGAGCTCTTATTTCTTGTTTCATTAAAAAATACTCCTTTACATGGTACCAACTTCTATTTTTGCATATAGAAATTGCTTATAACGACAGACTTTCACTGCTTATAGCAACAGCCTTATGAAATTGCCAGTCATATCACCCAAGAATGGAGATTTCTGATGTTCCAGATGGAAACTTCCAAGTCTTAGAACTTCTTTTTGGGGGGGGGGGTTGAAAAGAGCATCTAAGTCCTACAACATGAATTGTCAGCTTCATAAAAGTCTTATCTACATTCACCTGTGTACGTCTCTCTAGGCCAACTCAAACATCCCCACTGTCTTTGGGATCTAGTGCTGCTGTATCAGAAATACCACAAACAAGGGGCATTAATAATAAAAATAAATTTCTACCAAATTAGGGGACTAGAAGCCCAAATTCAGGATGCCTACCCAGACAACAGTTGGACACATATTTTGGAGGAATACAATCCAATCCATGACATTCTATTCCCCACCCCTGACTCCAATATGTATATTTATCCAATGAGTAAAACATGTTCATTGTGTCACATCATCCCCAAAGTCTTCAATCCACCCCCAAGTCCAAATTCCATGCTGCGACAAAATTCCTGTTAATTTGTGACTCGAGAATATAAAGCAGCTGCTTTCAAAGGACAAGTGGAACAGCCACAAGGTAAACATTTCCAAAATGCACGGGCAGGAAAGAAGGGAAAATAGGCCCCAGGCAGGACAAGAGAAAAAGAAGTAGAAAAATGTACCTTCGCTCTCAGGCTAGAAAATAATCCTTTCTTTTAAACCTTCTAAGCAATGGCCTTTCCCTCTAGAATGTAAACGTTGGGCGTCCTTTCTGGAAACTGGGTGGAGACATTGAGCAGGCCTGCTTAGATGTGGGTATCTCCACTCTCTCAGCGTTGGAAAGCCCCATACTCCAACAGAGTGGCAACGCTATACAACCCTTGGTCTCGGCAGGCATCATTATCCTTCCCATTGGGTGTGGTGACCCTATCAGCTCAACTTTGGTAAGCCTACCAAGCCACATTCTGCCTCTGGCTCTCAAGCCCCATGCTTGAGAATCTAGTTGGTGAAGATTTGACTCTTGGAAACCTAAGAGGTCATGACCCTACCCTTTGAGGCTGTTTGGGCTTTGGTGTTACCCTTGGAGACCCCAGAGGTTGTGTGCCTGCCCTCTGCTCCAGAGGCAGCTCTGCTTGCTGTACCCCTTGCCTCCTCACATTGACCTTCTGGTTCCTTGGCCTCTTTGCCCTCCACTCATCTCTTGTCTTGGGTACCTGCACATACCAAAGCTCATTAGCTCTGCCGATGAGTCCCCTAAATCACTGTGTCCTGCCAGGAAGCCTTGCATCGGCTCTTTTCATCCACGAGCCAGCAAGCCTAACTCCATGGACAAGTGACCCACGGTACCCTTCTTCAACAGGAAGCCTCCTACCCCAAGACACAAAGGCTTGGACCTGTCTCACAGATTCTCTGGTTCTGCTGCTGTCATTCATCTGGAACCACTTCTTGCTGGCTAGGCCATTTCTGGTGTTATCATCGCTCCTCATTCCTTCTGAGCCCTCACCAGATTTGCCTTTGACACCAATAATTTCACCAACAATCTCTAGAAGACGGTCTAGCCTTTTACTACTAGGTACCTTAAAATTCATCCAGCCTCTGCCTCTCACCCAATTCCAAAAATCCTTCCCCACTCCAGGCATATGCTAGAATAGCACAGCATTTCCAGTACCAAATTCAGTGCTACTAATCTAGTAGTGCCAGAACAGAAATACCACAAGTGGGTAGCTCTGACAGAAATATATTTTCTCACAACTGAGGAAGCTAGGAGTGCAAATTGAGCACTGGCTCCAGGTGAAGGCCTCTTCCCGGTGTCAGCCCTGGAAGAACGACCTTCTCTCTCCTGGACACTGTCCTTGTGGCTCAGCATCTCTCCCCCCTTCCCCTCCCCCCACCCCACCTCTGGAAGGTTCTCAGGACAGGAGCCCTGGGTCCAAAGGACACATTCTGCTCCTGGCTTTGACTGGTCCCAAGGTCCCTCCCTCTCTAGCCTCTTCTCTCTCCTCTTCGGTCTACAAGTTAAATGTTGATGCAGGCCCGACCCATCTGGCACTTCCCTTCAATCAGATCAGAAGCAAGAGGAGTGCTTGAGGAGGAGTGGTGACCAAAAGTCAGAGTGATGCCTCGCACCCTAATCCTGCCTCATTAGCATGACACCTCAAAGAACTACTCCTCTTTGATTAACCACCTCAGGGGTTAGGAGTGAGAGATGCCCCACAATGCTGGGAACCATGGTCCAGTCCAGTTGACACTTATTTGATCATGACACCCATTCATAGAACACAGCATCAAAGCCCTTTGCCGTCACAGTGCTTCCTATCCACAGTCTTTAGAGGACACAGGAGAACTTCCCACAGGGTTTCCACGTCTCTGAGATTGTTGCGGAAGCCAACTGCCCCACCTTCCTTCAGCAGAGCAGATGGTGGGTTTTAGCTGCTAATGCTGGTTTGTGAGAAAATAAACTGTCCTGGATGTAAGCTTATTTTCACATAAACCAGTCAATGTGGAATCCAAAAAACTTTTAGAAACACAAGTAAAATGGGCTCTCTATGCCCTAGGAGGCATTGGCAACCCACGAATCAGTCAAGCATGCTAATGTCGTGTGGCCTGGGGTTCCAAACAGCCCCCTGGCCAACACAGCTGACTTCCTTTAGGCTCTTTGACATTCCAAATGTAATCACTTTCTCATGTTCACACCTCATTGACTCCTCACTCAGCTAAGCCAATCGTATGAGGGTCTCTTAACCTGAGAATTGGGTGAGAAAACCCTGGGAAAATTGGAATATTAGATGGGTGTTGTACTGATTACTGTATATAAATATCTGCACACTATCCCAAGGCTTGTCCTTGATTGTAGAGCAGTTACCAGAGAGACTAGGCACAAACTCTCTAGAGACACAGACTTACGTCTGTCCACGTAGGTGTCTGCGGCCCCCATTCGCCTACGAGCAGTTTGTCGTGGACCACACTATTTCCTCAGGAGCAACCCACCCTAGCCATGACTATCTTCACTCTTTGCAGGCTCTTCCAAGAGCTTTAGTCGCGTTTTTGTTACATCTGTCTTATGCTTTATTTGCTTGTGCATGTCTTTCCCCCGTTTGACTGTGAACTTCCCAAAGGCAGGAATACTCTCTTATTCTTTGCATGGGCTTAAAAAGCTCTGTGCCACTGACACGTTCTTAAGAGAAGCTGAGCCAGACCAAATCCAAACTTCCCTCCACTGTGCTGTCTGTGGGGCAAGTCTCTGAAGTAGGCCTTCCACCTACCAGGTGTCCAGTAAACTCTGGGAGCGAATGGCGTGGGGAGAGTGCACGTAACCAGGAGTCCGTTATCCTTTAAAATCAGCCTGCGATGTCTAATTCAGACGAACTATCCCTGGGCTGCTTCCCTTATATGCGTCTCAGCGCTCACTCCAGAACTGAACTTTTGTTCTTCGGTGCCTCCCAGGTAGAGACTTTCCATCTTTCGCAAGAAAAGAGAAAAAAAGTACACCCCAACACACACACACACACAAGATGAATTAGAAAATCAAGGAGCAGATACACTCAAAAGTTTACTTCTTTTATTAAGGGCTCAACTCTCTGAAAGTTTTGCTGAGCTATAAATGGTGCGTGCACACCCCCTAGTGGACAATCTGTTCAGCGTCGCAAGATCCACAAGAGGAGGATTTAGGTACGATGTTGTTGAGGAACAGCTTAAACATTGCCATTTCCCCCACCCCATTTCTGGATTTCAAAAACTTCTTTTAATAGATGAATAATAACATTTCTTGGTTTAAAGAAAAACAGATAAAATTCAGCACTCACCCGCTGATTGAGTCAACAAATACTTACACTGACTGTCGTTGTCAGGCATTGCTGAACATTTTTTGGACGTGTTAAGTTTTATATCCCGTGAGCTCGGGGAGGAAAATACATTCAGATGAAGAAAACATCGAGAGGGGCTGTGAGGATTTCAGTAGGAGAATCCAACAAGCTGGAGTGAAGGAACAGCAGAAACCCCAGCGCAGGAGCTGGGAGAACAGCTGGTGCTCAATGAATCAAACTAAAAAACAGAAAGAAAAGATCTCATTAAAGAGTCCATTAAAGTTGATAGAATACATCTTATTCTTTGACTTCTTGTTGTTATTGCTTTATGGAATTTCAGGAATTTTACACTCCTTGAAATAATACCCGAACTTATAATCACTTTCATACTCACTTCCAAGCAAAACTATATTGGATCCACTTTTCCCAGTCATTCAACTACATATGTGGTAAGGTAGTGGCAATGAAGTGGACATATTGGACCTCTCTGACTGTCCTATTCCCATAAGTCAGGGGTCAGGCATGCTCTATACTCCGTAGCATCTAGGACTCTACCTCTACGTGGCTTCAACCATTTGCTCCAGTGGCCACACAGGAGATACAGACACACTCACAACTGAGGGGGTTTATTAGGGAAGTTAATAGGTTCACACAAGTCAGGATCAACAACGAGTCAGGATACAGGTATTGGTCCCCCGCAATACCTCTCCTTAGAAAGTAGCCAAGGCCCTCACCAGTCTTCAGTCTCGCAGCCACTCAGTTCTGTCTTTTGGTCTTTGCCTTCGAGGTCCAAGAAGCTGGTGCGCCTGTCATCCTGTCTCACAGTCTCACATGAGCAGCCTCAGTGTTAGTCCTGGGAGTCTCCATCCCCCAGTCTCTGGTGCATCTGCTGTAAGCAGCCTCTGCCGCTTCAAACAGTGTTATTTTTCTCTGGGTCCTAGATGGCTCCTATATACTGAGGAATGGCTTTAATGGGGGAGTGGTTTGCCTTTTAGCGGAACATTCCCCTAAGAAACGAAGGATGATGCCTTAAGCCACATCCTCTGATAAAGTAGAAAGCTTCCCCTAAGATCACAAAGAATACGGTTTGGTTCACCTTTTTTAAGGTCTGATCTTAATCCCACCCTAACCCTGTCCATTAGTATAGTAAAGAATACTTCCCAAAATGGGATTCTAGCCACAGTCTAGCCACAGTCCAGGATTATAAAACCTCACATAAGAAATTGTGGTCAGGGCTGAGCCCTGGTGGCATAAGTGGTTGAGTGCGGAACTGCAGCCCGCGGACTTGGCGGTTCAAATCCAGTGGTGGCTCTCAGGAGCGGCACGGGGTATCGCCCACGACCACCACAGGCAGTGATGCCCACAAAAAAACAAAATTAAAATTTAAAAAAAAAATTAAAAAAAAAAAAAGAAATTGTGGTCAGAAGAGCCATATCAGTTGACTATGACTCACATATTAATAGGTACTGTGCTAACAGTGATGGATATATAAGATTGGTCCTTTGCCCTGCAAGATGTTCATTGTTTATGATGAGAGAGAGAGAGAGAGAGAGAAAGGCCTCCAGAAGCTATATATCTCCATTGCACCTCCAAGTGAGGTCATCAGGCTGTAAACTGATTGATAAGCTAAGTTCCACCCCTACACTTCCATATAGCTTCAAGTTGACATGAAATTATGTAACTACCACAACTTGTCATTGCTATGTCATATAGAATGTATTGAATAGTGGTAAGTGGAGAAGATCACAAAGGAACATGGCTCATGGAAGATAAGTAGGAATTTTAACTCTGTGCAACAAGTATCATGCCACTTTTCTAAAAGCTCAATTCTACTCATCTAACAATAAATTCAACTCCAATCATTATTATGCCTTCCTCTTTACCAGTGCCCCACACCCTTGTTGCATCATGAACCTAAAAATGCACCCAAAGTAGAAGATTTTGGGCGAAACTCTTCTTTAAAGGTTCCTAATATATATATATTATATGTCATATATATGACATCACTGCCCTCTGGTGGTGGGAGTAGGAGGCCCAGCCTTTGCTCCTGTGGAGCTGGAATTGAACCTCCATCCCAGTGGGCCGCAGTCCCGTGCACAACCACTACGCCACCGGGGATTCCTAATATTTTGAGAAAAATAAAGTCAAAATTTTTCAGTAGTTTTAGGACATTACTATTCTGTTTCCCTTTCCATTTAGATTTCCCTCAAAAACAAACAGAAAACATTCTTCAATCATCCACTTCTATAATTACCTGATACACAAGCACTTAAGTGTTATTGACCAGACCCTACTCAAAATTTGCCCTCAGAGATCGCTGGAGGCAGATGCTACAGCAGAGTGTGGTGAGGAGGGCAGAGGATGCACAACTCTCAGAAAGACTAGCTCTTGGGGTCATAAAGGCTTGTCTTAAAACAAGCAGCTATCTAAGAGAGGTGTCAACTAAGAAACACACAAGCCGATGTGATCCAAGCACTGGAAATAATAAAATCCAAGACTGGAGGAGGGAACCGTACGAGAGCTTAAATTCTGAGGACCCAACTGCAGAAGGCAAATGCAAGTGAATGTGAAAACCCAAAATCCATTTGCAGAGTCCCCAGCAGACTAAGCCTCTGGAGAATCTCCTCCACCATTGACCATGCATGTGCCAAACTTTGCTATCAGAGAAAGTAGGAACCTTGGAAAGTGGGTTAATGCAAATGTAGTTAGATTAAAATTTAACACATTATTTATTTTTCCTTTTGACCTATTTTAATGTGTCCCAGATTTTATTATTTTCTGCTTTCTTTTTTTTTGGGGGGGGGGGGGATCACTGCTTTCCAGTGGTGGGAGTGAGAGGCCCAGCCCCACTGCTGGAATTGAACCTCCGTCCCAGTGGGCCGCAGTCCCATGCACAACCACTACACCACCGGGGCTCAGCCCTCTGCTTTATTTAAATTGAGGTGTTTTGCTTGTTTTGTGATCAGTGATTCTGATGTTGTTGTTTTATGATTTCTTTTATACGAAATCCAGAATGGGTAAATCTATAGATTAGTAGTTTCTTAGGATTAAAGCAGGGGAGGCTGGAGGAAATGGGAAGCTAATAATAATGAGCACAGGAATGAAGGAAACATTCTAAAATTGTGATGATGATCACACAATTCTTTTTAACATATTCAAAGCATTGGATTGTATAATATGTGAATTATTTGTCATTAAAACTGTTAAATTTTTCTTTAAGTACTATTGGCCTGAGGTTTTTGTCTCTCGGGGAACAGTTGGCCATGTCTGCACACAGTTTGAGCTGTTAAAGCTGAGAGGATGCATATAGTGGGCAAAGGTCAGAGACGCTGCAAACCAGCCTGGACACACAGGACTGCCCTGTCCTCCACCAGAAGATATACCCTGATTGGAAGTGCCAATAGGACTGAGCAAGAGAAACCAACACTGTATCTTAATTGGAAAATCCTGTACAGCTTGAGAAATGCACTATATTTCTGGTTTAAAATTAAGTCTTTGGTTTAGAATGAAATCAACACATTTTTTGGTAACCCAAATGGAAAACTACAGAGTTTTTGTATCATCGTTACTATAATTTTGCATTATACTGTGCCACACAGAATTCAGCCTTGGTATGTCAAATATTTACTTTTTTTTTTTTTTGGCATCACTGCTCCCTGGTGGTGGGAGTACAGGCCCAGCCCCACTGCTGAAATTGAACCTCCCTCCCAGTGGGCCGCAGTCCCACGCACAACCACTACGCCACCAGGGCTCAGCCATAAATATTTACTTTTAATTGATTTTCATAACACAATAATATGAATGATTCTAAATGTGGCTGGATTTTTTTTCCTTGTGTATTTGGGGCAATAGTCATTGCCAAGGGCTAATTGTGCCTTCCACCTACCAATCGTGTGACCAGTGGCTGACCATCGTCCTCAGTATTGAAATCATCCTCCACTGTGCAAATGATCTTCCATTTTGTCGTTCCTAAACTGCTTTTGTTACTGAAGCAGGACCAATGTGGGGTATGTCTGTGACAGCTGTTGGTGCCCTTACTCTAGTCACATGCTTGCTTGAGCCACACCTTTTATTTTAAAACCCAAACCAAACCCATTACAATGAGTCCATTCCAACTTACAGGGCCCCTATAGGAGAGTTTAGAACTACTCCCCTCAATTTCCAAGGCTAAACCTTTATGAGAGAAGTCTCTTTTTTCTCTCACAGAGAGGCTGGTGATTTTGAACTGCTGATCTTCTGGTTAGCAGTCCATCACCTCAACCAATACAAGAGATAGATGGAAAGATAAGTAAGCAGAGAGGAGGAGGGACCTAGGGACAGAGTACATCTTTTGGGTGCAGGGTCTTTCCACTGAGCACCTCGTATGCCTAGTGAAGAAGAATGATGTCTAGACACATGGAGATTCCTGTGAATGCTGGGCCCACAGATGTTCAAAGAAGACACTCTGAATTTGGACTTCTAAATTCCTAAGCTGAGGAAATAAGTTTCTGTTTGTGAAGGCCACCCATGTGGTGTCTTTCTGTTACAGCAGCATCAGATAACTAAAACAATCCTCACCCTATCCTACTCAGACAGCCTCTTAAAAATAAAGCTGATGGACTGAGCTCCAGTGGCGTAGTGGTTGTGCACGGGACTGCGACCCACTGGGACGGAGGTTCAATTCCAGCAGTGGGGCTGGACCTCCTACTCCCACCACCGGAGAGCAGTGATGCTCAATAAATAAATAAATAAATAAATAATAAAGTTGATAATATCTATTATTCTTAATTGAAACTCATAAGTCATGGCATTTGTGGATGTAATTTAAAGTCTACCTAATTTCCTAACTGTAATATGCAGGGGGAATAAGAAAGAAGAATTGAAAAGTGGATTATGGCTGATGTGGTTAGGTTAAAATTTAACACCTTATTATTTGAACTCTCTTTGGGTCCATTTTAAAGTTCTTCTAGTTTTTAGTATTTTCTAGTTTCTTGTTTTTGTTTTTGGGCATCACTGCTCTCCAGTGGTGGGAGTAGGAGGCCCAGCCCCACTGCTGGAATTGAACCTCCGTCCCAGTGGGCCGCTGTTCCGCGCACAACCACTACGCCACCGGGGCTCAGCCCTCAAGTTTCTTTTCTACTGAGGTTTTCCTCTGTTTTGTTTTGTTATTGCTGTTAGTTTTCTTTTTGTTTCTTTGGTTTTGTAAGTTTTTCAGTATATGAAATCCAGGATGAATGAATCTTTACTGATTCACTGGTTTTGGGGGGATACCACAGTGGAGGTTGGGGGAAGGGGAGAGATAATAACAATGAGTATAAGAAAGAAAAAAATTCTAAAATTGATTATGGTAATGACTATACAACTCTTTTTGGTATGATTGAACTATTGAATTTCATCTGTAGATTCTGTGGATTACGTGGTAATAAAACAATGAATACTTCGGATTCCTATCCTTATGCAATTCCTTCTGCCAGCCTTGGATTTCATTATTTCCAATCCCTGGATAACACAGCCATTGTATTTCTTCTGGTTGGACTTACTGACACCTCTCTGAGATGGCTGCTTTGAGACAAGCCGTTAAGATTCCAGGCATTAAACATACAACTTTTACTCTAGTTATTGGGGGCTTCCTCCACCCCACTATCATGACATCAATTCTACCTTACAAATCAGATTCGACCCAAGCATGTACACTGCTACAGATAAGAGCCCCCCAAACCAGGGACTCCGGGATAGATAAACCGCTCAAGAACAACTAGGAGACTAGAGATACTAGGAGGATTAAGGTAGGGTAGGGAGTGAAAGGGGGAATCCATCACAAGGATCGACCTAGAACTCCCTCTTAGGGGGACGAATAGCGGAAAAGTGGGAAGGGGTGATGGGACAATGTAAGATATGTAAAAAATAATCTATAACTTATCAAGGGTCCATGAGGGAGGGGGAAGAAATGTGGGGCCAGTATCAGGGGCTCAAGTGGGAAGAGACTGCTTTGAAAATGAGGATGGCAGCACATATGCATATGTGGTTGACACACTGGGTGAATGTATGGATTGTGATAAGAGATGTAAGAAACCTCCCTCAACAAAAGTATTTTTTTAAAAAAAGATTCCAGGCACTGTTCTTTCTGATAGCTAGGCACCATTTGCTATCTTCACCACACTTTGCTAGAGCACTCATCTCTTCAGTGATCACTTCCTGAGGGCAAGCATAAAGCAGGCCAGATCATAAGAACTAATTATTCTTTTTTTTTGGGGGGGGGGGCATCACTGCCCTCTGGTGGTGGGAGTAGGAGGACCAGCCTTTGCTCCGTGGAGCTGGAATCGAACCTCCATCCCAGTGGGCCGCAATCCCGCGCACAACCACTACGCCACCGGGGCTCAGCCCAAGAACTAATTATTCTTAAATTAGGGTTTATGATAGCTGCAAATTTGAAATCCATTCATATAGCTAATATATATACACATATGTATATGCATATGCATGTATGTGTGTGTATATATCTCCTTGGTCTATTTTAGTAGTAGAATTAGCTTCTTCAGAAATAATATGGGAAACCTACAGGGGACAGGTGGTATTTCTAATAATAGTATCATGAATTTAGCCAATGGTATAGAATTTAAAATAATAGTGATAAAAGGAAAATACACATATATAAGAAATCTTGTTAGGTTAAATACATGGGACATTCATTTATACAGATTAAAATTTAAGGCTGAGCCCGGTGGCATAGTGGTTGTGCGCGGGACTTCGGCCCAGTGGGATGGAAGTTCAATTCCAGCAGCGGCTCCACAGGAGCAAAAGCTGGGCCTCCTACTTCCACCACCAGAGGGCAGTGAAGGCCCCTCCCCCAGATTAAAATTTAAGTGGCTGAACATTGCTGTAGAAAAAAGAGATACAGGCTGAGCCCTGATGGCGTAGTGGTTGTGAGCGGGACTGCAGCCCACTGGGTTGGAGGTTCAAATCCAGCAGCAAGGCTGGGCCTCCTACTCCCACCACCAGAGGGCAGTGAAGCCCCCAAGACAAAAAAAAAAAGAAAAAAGAAAAGAGATACAGGCCAAAACACATTATAATGCTCATTTACTAGCACAAATGGTCTGCAGAATCAATGGCCTACATGTCAAAAAGCAAAGAAAATTTGAAAATAGCAAATATATGTTTGTCTGGTGCTGTTAATTACAGGACAACCTTGAAAGAAGAAGGTTTGACTTTTATTTTTTTATTATAACTTTTTTTTTGGCTTTTTGTGTTTTTGTGAGCATCACTGCTCCCTGGTGGGAGTAGGAGGCCCAGCCTTGCTCCTGGAGGGCTGCTGCTGGATATGAACCACCAACCTTGTGGGCCGCAGTCCCGCACTCAACCACTACGCCACTGGGGCTCAGCTCTGACTTTTATTTTTCCACTCTATATTTTATTATGCGTCTAAGGAGCTTTGGGCTGTGCATTGGGCTGTGAGGCACAAGGTCGGTGGTTTGAAACCTGCAGTAGGTCCTCAGGAGAACGATCTGGTTTTCTACCGCCATAAACTGTTACAGTCTCAGAAACGTGCAGAGGGTTACTGCACCGGCGTGGACTCGATGGCAGTGAGTTTGGCCGAGTAAGCTACAGTACATCTGGGTTCCTACTTACATTCAGAGCTTCTGGGTGGCACAAATAGTTAAGTGCCTCAGTCCTAACGGAGCGGTTAGTGATTCAAATCCACCCAGAGGAGTCTTGCAAGATAAATGTGGTGTGCTACCTCCAAAAGACATAACCTTGAAAACACTGTGGAACTCAGTTCTCTTTGTACACCTGGAGAGACCGGGAGCCTAAACGATCTCCGTAAGCTTTGCTGTGTTGGAGTGAAATTTCTTACTATGGCACTTCTACTCGTTTCTCTATAATTCCCACAAAACGATTAAATGGGACTATGCAAATAGGGTGTGGTCATGTTAATAGAGGGGATTGGTCAGTTTTAATTACCACTGCCTGACAGTCGGGATGGGCCATCTTTGAAGCAGGAGAGAAAGCCCCAAACCATTGGGAGAGCATGTTCCAGAGCTCCGTCTGAAGAGACGGGGCCAGCACCACAGATAGCAGACAGATGATGGCACATAAACGACGACGGGAGCGAGCAAGAGGAGCAGCACCTCCCAGAGAGACCAACAGGCCTAAGACGTAGATGCCAAGGACCGCACGGCTGAGAGGCTGAGGACCAGAGAGAGATGTGGTCGCTGACTGAGCAAAGGTGTTGTTGACAATGACTGTATTGTTACTATTGGCTGGTCCTGGCTTTTGGTAACCTACATGGTTTCCTCTATAAGTCCCCATAATTGTGAGTAATGTCTGTAAGTTCCATGTGAACACTGCTACAAATGGTCCACCTTTGAAGGCGAGTACCAGGAAAGAGGGCTGAGGTCAGAGGAGGGAAAGGGGAGTGTGGCATGTGCAGGCATGTCTGACTCCTGTCTCTTGGCAACAGGGAAGCCAGAGGAAGTGTGATGTCCCTGCATGGAGTTGCAGTCCCATCTACATGGTAAGTTGTAACACACTTGAACAAATTTCACTTCAGGTTGCAGTTAATTAGGGGATTCTCAATTTCTTTGAAAGTATTCTCCCCTTCCCCATGCAGAGGTCACTTCAAATTCAGTGTCAATTTGACAGAACAGTGCTTGGGACATCTGTTCACTCATCAAGAGCCAATGAAAACCACTCCAAGTCATTTGCCTTTTGAACTATTACATTTTGCTTCCCGTAGGTATCTTGAAACCACCACATGACCACTTGCATGGAAAGGCTCACTCACCGCCTTTGAGAGTGCATTCTCTTCACGCCCCATGGCCAGGGAGAGCGGTAACTCCCAGCTGGTAACTCTTTCTGCCAGTTGAAAACCTCCCTTTCTCCCACCGAATGACCAGTGGTTTTTCGACTGCCGAGCTGCTGGTAACCAGCCCACTGCGGAAACGCTACGCCCACGGGGTTCCTTAGGGAAGGGCTGGTCGTTCTGACATCATTTTGTTTCTTGGGCCACACTCCTCCAGTGGTTGTAGTCAAGGACGATTTAACCAACTCACCGTCGGTCTATCACCTGCAACGCTTGTCGAATGAAAGAGCTACCTGGAAACTTATTCTGGTTCCAGTCTGAGTTGCTTTACTTTTCTTGCTTCGGTGAAGAAATCCTACTGTGATACCACATTGTTTTTTTTCCTGTATGTGATTCCCCATGAATTGGAAATACGACTGTTGTTATGGGTTCCTGTTGTGGTATACTCTAAACTCACCGCCAGCGTGTCAGTGCTGAATATAACTGCTCACAGCAGTAGAAAACCCAGTGTTTCTCCTGCAGAGCTGCTGGTGGTTGCAAACCGCCGATCACGTGGATCGTAGCCCAGGGTGTAATCACCAGACCATACCAGGGTTTGGTCTGGCAGAGACAGGGTATGTTACGTTCAAAGAAACTGAGAATATACCAAAAGGGCTTTTTTTTTCTTTTATCACAGTTATGGTGTCACTGCATAATAACAAAATTATCCACATTCTGTTGGGTGATATCCTGCCAGGCCATAAACATTCAAAGTCCACTTTTATTTCCTTTTGCGGACACAATGTGTTAATCCAGGCTGACTCGGAAAACAAATTCATAGGTGCTCTTTCATAAGAAAGAGTTCAAGGGGCTGAGCCCCGGTGGTGTAAGTGGTTGAGTGTGGGACTGCAGCCCTCAGGCTTGGCGGTTCAAATCCAGCGCTGGCTCTCAGGAGCGGCACTGAGTAATGACCACTAGAGGCAGTGATGTCCCCCCCAAACAACAACAACAACAACAACAACAAAGAATTAACAAGAAAGAGTTCAATGTACAAAAGCAAGTGAATATTGAGAAAACATTCCAGCCCAATCCAGATCAAATTCATAAGTCCAATATTAGCCCATATGTCCAATACTAGTTCAAAAATTCCTCTTTAGACTCACACAGCACATGCAGTGATGTTGAATGCAAGATCACAGGCCAGTGGGTGAAAACTATTTCAGCGGAGGAAGCATCTCAGCGCTGGCAAGGGTCTCCATGTGGCTCCTCCAGTTTCAGGGCTCTGGTTACTATCAACAGGAATGTCCAGCAGAGAGTGTGTGTCCCGCCTCCAAGGAGGAAGACAGGAGTTTCCAGAACCCTCAGCAGAAGTCCATGTCCACACAGAAGCCTCAATGGCTATGGCCGGATTGACAGGCTATACTCCACCCATTATGTAACTGCCACACACAATGTGTGCGCATCCGTAATAAATAAATAAATGAAATGTTTCTGTGTGACGATACATGTGACTATTAGAAGCTGTCAAGTCATGCTTGTGTTCTTATTGTGGCTTACCCCTGCTTAGCTGTGAGCAGCTGAGCAGAGTCTGCAGAGCACTGCATCGGCTCACTGCCTCCACAACTCAATTCTCCCCTCGCGGCAGGAAAGCAGACAACACGTTGCAATACAGCTTCACTCGTGGCCACTCAAATTTTGGTTCCATAAAATCTCGATGTGCCATGAATATTTTTTTAAATTCAATCATTAAAAAATGTTTAAAAAATTTAAAAAACCATAAGTTTCAGCTTCCAGGTCATAGGCAGCAGGAGGCAGACCAGGTGAAGCCCATGGGCTATCATTTGCCCACACCTGATGCAGATTAACTCTAGACAGGCTATTTGCAAAGTTCTAGTATTCCAAAATTATCGCATTCAATTCTCAAGTTATACAACTGCAGTCCAAAGACTTCCAGTTGTAGTTTTCACTCATGGGAACAGAATTTCTAGAGTGGCACTCTCGCACAAGAATTGGCCTGCTGGGGCTGAGCCCCTGTGGTGTGGTGGTTGTGTGTGGGACTGCAGCCCACTGGGATGGAGGTTCAATTCCAGCTCCACAGGATCAAGACTGGGCCTCCTACTCCCTCCACCAGAGGGCAGTGAAGCCCTCAACACAAAAAAACCCAAAACAACAACAACAACAACAAAAGAATTGGCCTGCTAACTGCACGGTGGCTAGTTCAAACCCACTAAGGATCTGTGGGGAAATGGTGAGGCGACCTGCTTCCATGAATTCTATACAGGGTTGCTCTGCAGTGGAAATGACTCAAGGGCAGTGGAGTTTTTTGTTTGTTTGTTTGTTTGCTGGTAGCAGCATTAAGGTGGAACTGCTCCTATGAATTTCTGTTTACAGTGGTAGAAAGCTCGGTCTTTCTCCTTGTAAAGCTTTACAGCCTCAAAAATTCTATTCCAGGTCGCTCTGAATTGATAGCAGCGAGTTTTGTAGGTTTAAAGGGTTACAAGTCTTCTTTGGTGAGTTCAGGTAGGGCTTTTTTTCCTTGAAATTAATAAATAACCTTTTTTTGGGGGGGAGGGGGGGAAGCATCACTGCCTCTGGTGGTCATGGGAGCTACCCAGTGCAGCTCCTGAGAGCCGCCGCTGGATTTGAACTGCCAAGCCTGTGGGCCGCAGTCCCGCGCACAACCACTACGCCACCGGGGCTCAGCCCATAACTT
>PVJH01034687.1:0-20354 GCA_004026705.1 Nesogale talazaci
GCTGTCCGAGCCAAACCAGAGCAGATGTATCCTTGTTCTCCTGTGCTTTGGCTTCTACTTAATTTCTCATTCGTTCCTGTTGCTTGTGCCCTCCACCCGTTGGATAGAACCACAAGGCGCCCATAACTTTCCCTAGCCTCTGGACGTGGGGCTGGCCTGCGGGCCACTAAGTCAGCCGCTGGAGGGTACTAAGATGTGGCCCTGCAAGAATTGTTTCCCACAGGTGTGAGTGAGCGGACACACACAGTGACTTGATGACCTAGCGGGCCCCCATCCTAGCCACCAGGCACACCCAGCATGCAAAGGAGCAGAGAAGATTCCATTTCATGTGGACAGGAAGCAGGTGAACCCACGTGCTGTTCTTCAAGTGAGGACAGAAGGGAATGAGGGCGGGGGCTGGTTCTTGTGCTTCAAGATGAGGAGGTGACGTAGCCCTGGTGTCTGTGCTGGTCATCAGGGCCTGGCAGAGGGCATCGTACGTACTCTGGGGGGTCTACCAAGAGCCCCAGATTGCATCACCTTTCTGCTATGGAGACCTCCCCAGCAGGCCCACTGTGATCGGCGGAGGCCCAGGCGGTCTGAAGGAGCACCACCAGCCCTAGTCAGGAATATCTCCTATGGGGAGGATGATGCAAGGACTCTGGGAATTATCAACAGCCTCGCAGCCAGGCTCGGGCTCCTCAGTGGGTTTGGATGAGCTCGGAGCAGGGGTTGCACCTGTAATTTCCCAGAACAGTAAGTGCTCCTGTTGGAGGGAAGACTTTCAGACTGGCACTGACCGACTCCTCTGAAGATTCCAGGCCACTTTCAATGTCCGGAGCAAGTCCTTCCGGGGCCAGCTCTCCCATGCCCAAGGCAAGCACTTCCTTCTGTCCAATTCCACATCATCCAAAAGCAGCAGCCCACGACCTCTATGCCCTCTGCACCTTAAGGTCACATTTGCTGCCATCCAGGAGAGGCACTGGGGGACCAAAGATCACTGGGAATCTACTGCCTGAGAGACAGCCTTCGGGACTGCTTCCCGACGGAAGGTGACCTGCACCCCTTTAGCTGGCTGCCCACTAGAGCCCCCAGCACTGCTGTCCCCAGAACCTGCAAGCCAGCTCTGCGAAGCAGCAGAGCGAGCTGAAGGAAGCCCTAAGAGAACCCATAGGTGGTGAGTTGCCCTTTAGATCCGGGTCTGCATCCATGTCGGCCAGCCCCATGCCAAGCTGTGGTCACGCTTGGGGTCTCCAGGGAGCAAGCTTGCCCCCCACTTTCTCCACACCCTCGCCAGTGCCATGTGGGATCCTCAAGTTCCTCTGGAGAAGCCAGACCCCAAGCTCCCTGCCCTCTAGTCAATTCCCTCTCAGAGAGGCCCAGGAGGCCCAGACAGGGTCCAGTCCCTCCTGTGGGCTTCTGAGATGGAAACGTCACAGGAGCAGGCCGCCTCCTCTTTCTCTCACGTGCAGATGCCCAAAGGGAGGCAAATGCAAGAGGCCGTGAGCTTCTCTGTCTCAGAGGTTACGGCTCCCCCCGTGGTGTGCGCAGCAAACCGCCACCAAACTCACTGCCAGTGAGTTGATTCTGATTCATGGGGACCCTACAGGACAGCTTAAAACTACTCCCCCTAGACCCTGCCCCTCACTGCTCTGAGTTTCTGAGACTGGCTCTCTGGGGAGCAGGAAGCCTTTCTCCAGTGGAGCAGCAGAAGCCTGTCACCTTGCAGATAGAAGCCCCACATGTAGCCGCCATCTCCCCAGGGTCAGCAGGGTATTGAACACAGGCAGCTTGGCCGGTGCCCATGTGGCAATCAATCATGGGTGATGGCTGTGGACACTGCAGAAATGTACAGGAAATCATTTTATCTAATGTCACCCCTGCTCCAGGACCGCCACATGAGAGACACAGCCCCATCTCTTCCGGGACCCCCTGAGACCCAAGAGGCCCAGCTCTGTGGGAGAACTCCTCCTGATTTCAAGTCTAGTTTTCGCTGCAGAGAGCGTGCACGCTGTTGGTTCCAATTCTTCCCCCACAGACCGGAGCCCGAGCCTTTGAGCACCTGCCCGAGGCCCAGAGACGCCTGACCTTGGTGTCTGGATCCTGGGAGTTGAAGCCCTGCCTCCGTTCCCTCCATGGCCTGCTTGCTCCTCCCACATACAGGCCACGGATCTGAATAAGGATGCGTGTTTGCCGTGGGAGCTTCAGCTTACGCAGCGGGCAGCTACGAAGGAGAGCTCCATCTCCTTTTCCTTCCAGTTTCCCGGGCATTTTTTAAGTCCCCACATGTTAAAAAAAAAAAAAAGTCACACTCTCCCACTCAGAAGTAACCATTTAATAGAATGAAACCAACTGGACAGAGCAACGTGCAGGCACAATAGGCAGACGCACAGGGGGACTGAGCTCAGACGCGACCTCCTGAACTGTGAGAAAATAAACCTCCGTTCATCAAAGTCACCCACTTTGGTCTTTCTGGTATAGCTGCACTAGTTAACTAAGACAGGCAATTTCCCTGGAGTGGGTGAGGGGCAAGACTGGGATTGGAAGCAGGCAGTCTGTCTTTGGGGTCCGTGCTCTCCACCACTGTGGTCTGCCCACCCCCACCCCTGTATTTTTAGGTACTTGATTATTCAGACATTAAGTTTCTCACCTTCATGTTCACAATGCTTAGTGCAGTCACACACACACACACACACTCGACACTGAATTACGATTAGTTGAGTAAATGACACGTGAATGAGAAAGGGGAGGATTGCTCCCCTTTCCACTTCTGAAGTGCAATAATTACTATAATTTCGACAGATTGTAGATCTCCAGATGAAAGGTCAGGAACGGCTCCTACCAGTCCTGCCGTGGCCTTTGTGAGGGCAGTTCAGCACCAGCTGTGCCAACACACCTGGGGCGAGAGGCTGGCCAGGTGCCTAATGCTAGGATCTCACCCCAGATCGCTCCCTCCCTCCCTTCTGGAGCCACCTTATCTCTGCCTTTCCATCTTACCGGGTAAGGTAGTGGGTTATGCCTCGGGCCGCTAACTGCAAGATCAGCAGTTCGAAATCACCAGCTGTTTCTGTGGGAGAAAGAGGCGGCTTCGTTCTCATCAAGCAGCAGTTCTCAACCTGTGCGGCATGACCGGTTGGGGGGTCGGATGACTCTTTCACAGGGATCACCGGATTCACAGCAGGAGCAAAATGACAGTTGTGAAATTGCAACAAAAAGGATGTCACGGTTGACGGGTCACCACAACACGAGGGACGGCCTGAGAGGGTCGCAGCACTAGGAAGGTGGAGAACCACTGTCATAATGAGTGGTCATTTCGGGAAACCCATAGGGCAAAGCTGCTCTGTCCTGCAGGGTTGCTCTAAGTCACCGTGGTCTGAACTCAGTCACTGTGTTGGGGTCTCCTTTTTTGGTCTGTTCATTTAGACACTCTCCCAAGGTAGTGGGGGCCTGAGAGAGGTGTCAGCCCAGTGCAAGAGGACTCGTCATGACCCAACAAAACAAGAGCAGCAGCACATGTGTGGCCTCGCAGCCAAATTGGTTTCCTGTCCGCCTTTGACCCAAGCCAAGGAAACAGGGGTTAGGCCGCTACCAGCCAGGCTGGCAGTTCAAACCCACCAGCCACTCCATGGGAGGATGAGAGAGACTCACGTTTGACAGTCTCAGAAACTCCATCCACCGTGAGTCGGAATCCACCCAGGGCTCACGGGGTTCTGGGTATGGAAGAAACAGGCAGCAGTGAAATGGTTCCCTGCAGCTCACCTTGCTTACCTGGCCTAGCAGGTTGTCTCCCCTTTCTGTGCTTAACCTTCAAACAAGTCCTTCAGAAGAAGAGTTCAGGACGGTCAATTCATGTGCTCCTTCACCCATGCACGACTTCATCCCGGACCAGGCATACACTGACAGGGGCCTCACCATCTTTTAATGGCAGCAAAAGACACCATAGGGGAGCTATTGGGCAACAGGTGCAGGTGAAAAGTTAGTTGGCGGTGTGAGGGTTAACAGGGATCATGCTGGCAATGACAGCTGTATCACAGGCTGGCGGTGATGTGTCAAGGGCACACAGAACAAGCACCAAGACCTGCGTTCAAAGGCGGAGGCGCGAGGTGCGGCTTTGTGGCAGGTTGAATTCACCGTGGGGCTGCATGAGGAGGGGGGACTGGGCAACTGCAGAGTTGGGGGAGCAGGTTCTGGAAGAGGAAGGGCTTGGGTCGAACTGGCAGAACTGGGAGCTTGGCCTAGGATTCCTGGGATGAGTGGTTCTGTCAGCATGTCAGATGAAGGAATACTCATCACTGTGTAGGTGCAGAATGTCAGACTGCCGACAGGCGATCAGGCAAGCCCAAAATGCCATACTCTGTGACCATCTCTAAGACACAGCCAGGAAGTGGGAACTGTAGACCAGGCTGGCTCTTGGGGGATCAGGTATGAGGGACTGTCCTGGCCTCTTGTCCTGTCATCCTGGATGACATGCCTGGGTCACAGCAGGAAGGAGGATGAAAATCCAGGACCCTCTTCCCTTGAGAGGTGACTCCAGGTCTCTCCTGTCCAGGCTGGCTGCAAGCTCTGTCTTAGACTGGAGACCTCTGCTGTTGGTGAGACCTCAGCTTCTCAGGGCAGAAGAGCAGTTGGACAAGCTGGCTGGGCACATGCTCTGCGGGGGTCCCCGTCTGCGTCTCTTCCATAGCCTGCCAGTCCTGCCCGGCCCTTGTTGCAGCCCAGAGGAGAGTGACATCACGTCCCGCAGTGAACCACAGCTGGGGCTTGTGGAAAAGAGCAGGCCAACCTGAACTCCGTCACCGCAACAGCAGCACACTGTTGTTAGCGGCTGTCAAAGAGGTGCTGTGTCTCGGACACCCTGTGGCAACAGAACAAAATGCTGCCCAGTCCTGTGCCATCCCCATGGGGGGCTGTGGGGGGGAGCATTGTGATGCATAAGGTTCGCAAGAAGTGATTTTCAATGCCAATCCCCAGACCTTTCTTCCTAGTCTTAGCCTGAAAGGTCTCTTGAAACCTGTTCAATGCCATGCAACACACAAGCCTCTCCTGAGGGAGGAGTGCTGTCTGTGCAGAAGCTGTATTGGCCAGGATTTGAACCTGGCTCTCCTGCATGGAAGGGGAAAAGTCTACCGCTGAGCCACAGTTACCATGCAGAGGGAGTGCTCAGTGACGCTTTGTTGAAGGAATTTCCTTCCCTACGTCTGGCTGCACCACTCCGTCTGCAGTACTATGCTGTGGTGGCTTTTCTGTGCTGCCAGGCTGGAAGTTTTACCATTAGCATCTCCACCCCCCAGTTGCTCTGAGAAAGATAAAGCTTTCTCTGCCCCTAAAGATTTAGTCTCAGAAACCCCAAAGGGGCAGTTCTATTCTGAGCTCTGGGGTCACGATGAATAGGAATCCTCTCAAGCTGGTTCTGACGCATAGTGCAACGGACTGAAGCACTGTTCCCTCCTGCAGCTGCCTTCCAGTTGGTCCTCTATTGGAGCCCATTGTTGCTGCCACCGTGGTACTATATAACCTTGAGTGGATTGAATGGAGCCTCGTCTGTCAATCGGATCCTAGCCAATGAGGCCTCCATGTGGGCATAGTCTGCTTGTGAGGATTCTGGGAAATCATGGTTTGTGTTTTTTCTCCTGGGAGGTAGGGAGACTCTCTGCTTACTCCCTGAGATGATGCTCTACTCACAAGACACCTGGTACTATACTGACAGATCCCTGCCCTAGGCACAGGAGAAGCCACGTGGAGACCCCTGCCTGGCCTGCGATGCTGACAACGCCACTGGATCCAAAGACTTTCCACCCACTGGCCTGTGATCTTCCTGCACTTGGTGTCATTGAATGCATTTCATGAGTCTGAAGAGGATTTTATGGATTGATATCTCGGACGTATGAGTTCATATCAAACTTGGGACTTGATCTGGAATGGGCTGAGATGTTTTCTCAATATTCAATTGTTCTTTCTTACATAGGAGTGTCTGTGAATTTGTTTCTCCAGTCTACCAGACTAACACATCCACCATGTCATGTTTCCCAGCCAACGCTCCAAGGAGTCTTCCAGCTGAACTTCTTCCAAGATACACCTGTCTGTTCTTTTGGCTGACCTTTCGATATTCTTTTCCAGTGCCACCATTCATATGCCTCCATTCTCCTTCGGTCTTCCTCAGCCAATACCTGTCTTCCACATGCTCATGAGGCGACTGAAAATACCACGGCTTGGGTCAGGGCACACCTCAGTCCTCAGAGTAAAATCTTTGCTTTTTGACACCTGAAAGTCGTCTTGTGCAGCAGATTTACTGATGGCAGTGCTTTGTTTGAGCTCTGGGGTCGTGGGGCTTTACTGCCTGGCACTCAGAGCTATGAGTTGGATCAACTGGCTGCAATGGGTTGGGATTTTTTTGAGGGGGCAGGGGAAGAGGGGGTGGCAGCATGTCCCTGACAACTGACGGTCTCCTGGATCCTTGCCTGGGCAGCTTTTGCTTCCACTATGGTCCCACCGCCAAACACTCACCCACCGAGCCTGAGTTTGACTCTCCCCTCCTTTCAAGGTGGAGATGGAGAGGACACTCCCGCTGGTGCCCTCCCTTCCTCCTCTGGACTCAGGCACTCCTTACCCCTCACTCCGTGGTCTGGCTTGCCTGCTTTGGGCAGGCCGTCAGAGGGATCCCCACTAGAGGAGAACTTTCTGCTCGGTGAGATAGAGGGCCCAGTGCGGGGGAGGGGGTCGGTCAGTGAGAGGGATAGACCCCGTGGCTGTAGCCATGGACTTGAATGTGCTGTAGGCCGGACGCTTCTGAAGTACATGCGGCCATTCCGACTCAGAGATGGCGCAAAAACAACCGAGCACAACTCCAGTGGGGGTCCCTTGTTGGGGTTAGATGTATCTGGTTCTATCTAACGGGTTCCAGCTCACAGCCATGCTATACGTACGGCAGGACAGAACCCCCCACACGCAGGCCTGCTCGATCGAACCAGCTTCACCACGGTTGCCAGGCCTGAGCCCACAGTTGTAGCCCCCACATCAGTCTATCTGGCAGAAGGCCTTCCTCTTTTTCCCCACCCCTCTAACTCCACCGAGCATGACATTCTTTTCCTGGGACACATTGGTCCTGATACCGTGTTCAAAGTCCGAGAGACCAAGTCGACAGAGCATTCCGGGCACACCGCCTCCGAGACGGATTTGCTCATTCTTGTGGCAGTCCACAGAGGGTGCTTCGCCAGTACCATGCTCCAAAGGCATCAATTCTAGTCCATCTTCCTTGTTCAATGTCCCACTTCCGCACACCGAGGGGTCCATCAAAAACACCCCGGCTTGGGTCAGACACACCTTCGGCTTCAAAGTGGCATCCGGACATCTCACCGCTGAGAGAGGGCTTGTGCAGCATGGCCCCTCGTGGCCCTGAAGGCTTCGGCTTTGAGTGCTGCTCCCATGAACCGTGGTGATGGATCCCAGCACGATCAAAGCCTCCAGGAGTTCAACCTTTCCTCCCTTTCAGGCTTCAGAGATTCAAGCTACCTTCCCATCTTGTCTGGTCTGTGCTGTCTTGGAATGCCTGGTCCCAGTGGCTGGGCATCAGATTTGGGAGAGGGAGCTGAACAGTGCTTCGAAGGCATTCAAACGGGGACAGGCCAGCCCCTGAGTAGGAGTGGGTGGAGTTATCATGCTATGTGGCTGTGAATACCCCGTTAGACCTAATGATCGTATGCTTCTGAACCTCTTTGCATGGTCATGGTGGCAGACGTAATGAAGTGATTTATGGGCTAACGTGCTTCAGGGAAAGTGTGATGTTGGGGGCTGTGGGAGACGTGGTGGGGAGGCACTGAGGCAGGGGTGTTTTTGAGGATACACTCTGCACAGGGGGCCTGGGCTTACATTAATCACCATGCGCCGCTCTGAGACACACCTCCAGGACTTTCTGTGCCTCAAAGCTTAGGTAAAATGCGGGCAGCGAAGGTGCTGGCCGAAGCTTGTCGTGAGAATCACTGCAAGAGCACATTCGACGTTTTTGGAAGGTGATGCATTGCCAGTGCTCTCTATTTAAGGCCGTCACCATTCTTGTTAGATGACCTGGTTGGAAACATGCAGGTCTCAGCTGACCCCTCATAGAAGCCCTCAGGTTCTATGAGGTCAGTCTCTGCTGGCTGTCTGCCCGGCTCCCAGCCAAGGTCCTGACCTAATGTGCCCTATTGGAGGGGGGCTTCGTGCCATGCAGACCCATGCTGCAGCCAGTTGAGCTGGGCATCAGGGTACCTGGGGCAGATCCCACTCCTGGATGGCAGTGAGCTATCACTTTACAGGCTGGTGCCCCCTTTCTGAGAGGGCCGCAGATCTCCACGCAGGGCTCTTTCTGGAAAGGGCGCTTTATTTCTCACAGTGCTGTCACCTCTATACAGGAGAGGTGGACACTGCACACCTCTGGTCTTGGCTGTGGAACAGCAGCCCTGAGAGCTGGTAAAGAACCCGGGAGTGAAGCCTGGTCCTTCCCCTCGCCCACAAACCCAGAATCGAAGCAAACCTGAAACACACAAAACCCGAGCTGTCGGCTCCCTAAGAGGTAAAGGCCGCTTGCCTAACTCCCAACTCTTAACACTGTCAAATGTGTCAGGATCGTGTGCCAGCTAGCGATGCCCCGCCACTAGCCACTGCCACGGAATCCACTCTGAATGACTGCAATCCCGCTTGGGGTTTCAGCGGCTGTAAATCATTAGGAGAGCAGACAGTCTCACTTTTCTCCCAAGGACCGGTGGACGGGTTTGAGCCACAGACCTTGTCGTGAGCAGCCCAATGCTCACCAGGGCGCTAGAGGAATTCAAAGACCAAGACTGTGGGTTCTTGGGAGGTTAGGCCTATAGCTGGCAGGTATGGCTGGCTGGGAGGTGCTCATCCAAAGATGAGGCCACAAGTGCCCTTAATTTAAATAGAGAACTTCCCAATCCAGGTCCACCTTACTGGACCTGCTAGGATGACCTGTTTTCGAGCTACGAACACCTGGAATTACCTGTTCTAAACATCTGGCACTACTTGCCTGCTTAGTCATCTTCCTTCTGGCTTCAAACAGCTGTAGGGCCCCACCTCCTCCCGCCTCCTGCCCCTCTGGGGTCCCTCCCTCCCTTTCTCCTTCCTGAAAGGATGTGGCAGCACCAGCTTCACCAGCCCTGGCATCTTTAAAAGGATCAGCCGGGGGAAGAAGACTCATTCGAGAGCTGTGGCATCCACCGTGGCTCCAAGGAAAACCCCACAGCCCACCCCCCTTTGGCTCCAGTTAAGCACCATGAGGGCTTGTGTGCCCCTGCTAGTGGCCCTGCTCTGTGGCTTGGCCTGGGCTGGTAAGTCATTGGATGGTGGGGAGGGGAGGCAGGGTGGCAGAGGCTGGCACAAAGAATCAGCGGGCTAGGAAACATGGTGGGGTGGTGGTGGTGGTGGGTGGTGTCTGAGGGCAATGGAAGAGGAGTCAGCTTGGTCCTTGTGTGGGAGTGCAGGTGTTGTCTCTGGGGCAGACTGAGAGGGGAGCTTCAGGGCTGGTGGACTGATTTCCCGGAAGTCCCTTTGCGCACTTGGGAGGACCACCCTGCACATCCGATGGTCCTCCCTGACTTGGGGTCTACTCACTTGGGCCACTGCATGGTAGGAAGCTGGTACAGTCGGCTGGGTCTGAGTGGTCCAGGTGTACTTAGTACTCCCTGAACTGCCTGGTGACAGGGGAGGTCACCTAAGGTGATCGGTCTCTCAGAGATGCCTTGGGAGGTGGGCAGGTTCCGGAGGAAACCAGAGAGGTCCCTGGCTGGGAGGTGGACAGCATCCTACTTGGGGCTGTACAGGTGGTCAGAAGATTGGTCTTTGTGCCAGAGTTACCTCAACTAACGAACAGAGAAGGGGCGTGGCCCACAGTGACTAGAGGCGGGAGGGAGCTGCAGAAGAGCTACGTTCCTGCTTATTATTGTGCAAAATGTTGACCCTGATGTGTTCCTTGGTGTCGCCCTGAGCAGGTGGGGGAGGGGGGCGGGGAGAGGGGCTGGATTGAGCTGAGGTGGCATGGGAACCATCCTCTTCTCCCCCAGAGGAGAACGGCTCAGAGCCTGATGCTCACTCCCCCGGCCCAGGCGGTTCCCCCTTAGGACGGCCCGAAGATTACATAAGATAGTGCCCACACCGAGTATGTGCCCAACGAGTTAGACCTCTGATTAGCATCGTGATGGTAAACGTTCCTGGGAGAAACTTGGGGCTCTTTTTCCAATCAAGTTGTGGGAAGCGAGATGCCCCCTGGCACAACCGACTTGAGCTTGACCACTGACCGTAAGGCTGGTCACTGAAATCCATCCAGGGCAACACGCGTGAAAGGCCTGGAAGCCTGTTTCCATAAAGATTTCAGCCCAGGGATGCCGACCAGCTCCGTCTTACCCTGCAACCCGAGGGGTTACTGTGAATCAGAATTGTCCGTGGCAATGGGTGGGGTCTTCCTTTCTGGATAGGGGTCTTCCTTTCTGGATAATGAGCTTCTTAAAGGAAAGCTCCCTGGAAGGGAAGCCTATTCCCAGGCCCCCGGCCGCCAGATGAGATGGGGTACCCCACCCTGGCCAGCCCCCAGTGCCAGCAGCCCTCGCCCATCTCAAGTTCAGACTCAGTCCTTGCAGCCTGCGTGAGCTGCTGAAGAGAGACCCCAGTGGGTGCTGCTGCCTTCTTCCCGAAGACGGGAGAGAGGAGGAGCTCCCCTTGTCTCAACAAGGAGGCAAGCCCAGGAATCAAGCGGGGAGTCACTGCCAGCCTCAGCTCCTCATTTATGACTTGGGGGAGGGAGAAAGTAAAAGCCTTGTGACTCCAACCGGATGGAGGCAGGAGGCCGGTCCTGGAGATGAAACTTGTGGGGCGACTAGGTCTGCCCAGGGAGACCAGCGTCGGAGCCCCCAGTGAGACAGGTGTAGGATGCTCAAACCATCCGAGGGGTGGATGGGGTGGCATGCGGGGACGCTGTAACCCCCCAGGCTTGGGACCAGGCTCTTGTGATGGGCAGCATGGATAAGGAGTGGACACCTTGTGGGCTGTTGAGGTCTCCTGGCGTGAAGAGCAATCTGGCACTCCCCGGGATCTTCCACAGGGACTGGAGAGGGAATCGGAAAGCGAGGCACACACCAGAAGACAGAGTCGGAGAGAGCAGGCTGACCAGGAGGAGCCATGGGAGCTGGGGTGTGATGCTGCGGGCGCCCGGCCACGGGCAGGGCGCCACCTGAGCGTTTGTGTGATGGGGTGGGGCATGCTGGGAGCATTGCCCCAAGTCCTCACAGGGCCCCAGCCTCTCTGAGTGTCCCCAGAGCTGGACAGGGAGGCACTGAGGTGGCAGCCTCCCTCCCTGCCTGTCGTCCTCTGCCTTCAGCTCCCAAGGTTGTCTTGAAGCGGGCCAAGGACACACAGCCTTGTGAGGAACCCGTGGCATCTGACGCGTCCTGGGGGCAGGGTCTTGGAGGAGAGATGAAAAGATCTACTCAGCTCGGGCCCCCGGGGGGTAGTACCCTCCTTCCCGAGCCCTTCTCAGCCAGTGCCAGCAGCTGGAATGGGATGAATGACTTCCTTGGACTCATTGGTCTCGCCCATGAGAAACATTGACCTGATTTGCCTGAACTCTCTCCCTCTGGATTCTGGGTGTCCTGCCAGGCAGACTGTCTGAGCAGGCTGTACCGGGAGCCTCCCTCCCGGGCGGTGACTTCTCCTTAAGATCTTTGCACTTGGGCTTCAAGGAAGCATCGCTTTTTGAGACTCAAGAGGGTTTTTCCCATGGGCTTTAGGGACCCACAGCTTTGGGCTCCGCCTTTCTGTACAGGGACAAGCCACTGGATCAGAAAATCCCAGGGTGTCACGAACGCTTCAGAAGCCACTCATAGGGACCCCACAGCACAGAGTGGGGCTGCCGCTGCGGGTTTTCAAGGAGCAACTGGTGGTTTCAGCGTGCTGACCTGGTGCTTAGCAGCTCCCAGGTAGCCCCCTGCGCCACCAGGCGCTGGCCAACAATGAGCTGGCCTCCCTTTGACATCAAGGACACATCGTGATGATGCCGCTGCCGGCCGGGCCAGCTTTGTGCTGACACACCAGCCTCAGGCAGGAGGCCCCACTGAAACCCAGGTGTGAGTCAACTGGTGACGCCCGTCAGCCCGGCCCAGGAAAGGCTGTTCCACCCAGTCTGGACACTTCTCTGGCCGACGGGCACGAAAGATGACCACGGTTTACGTGTCTAGCACACAGCCATTACTGCGATACCACTGTGTGTCCCACGGGGGCTGACGTGCCTCCGTAATTGTAAAAATATAGGCCGTGCTGTGTTTCGGGGTGAACGTTTACACTGTAGATTAGACTCCCATTGAACTGTTTTTTTTTTTCGTACAACTCGCTCCATGACACTGGCTACATTTTCTGGGTCGCCCTTCCCACCATTCCCATTCTGCTTCCCTTCCCTGGTCCCTCCTTAGCATCTCATTTTTATGTGAACGGTTTGGTCTGGAATATTTATTTAAGGGAACGCTGTAATGAGAAACTATTGGCTCGTTAGCTCTGCCTAAGTGTTCTGCGAGATGGGGGCTGTTGTTACACCATTTAATAGAGAGGGAAATGGAGGCACTGAAGGTCACAGAACTTGCCCAGCATCACCCAGCTAGAAAGTCGTACATCCAGAATTCCAGCCCCAAGCCCTTGGGTGTCCGAGTCTTGGATCTAAGACATTCTGTGAAGCCATCACCCCTCATTACCAACCCTCAGCCCTGTTGCCAAGCCCAAGCAGCCTAATCACTGGCAGCACAGCCTGCTCATACATGGAGTTTCTGTGCTGTCAATCCAGGGCCAACAAATCCTGACCCTACGGGCAGCGGAGCATCCCTGCCTCGTCCCTACCCCCCCCCCACCCCCCCCCACCACACACACACAACTGCTGTGAGGTTTGAGGCTGCGTCCAATCACAACCGGAACGGACAACTCCACAGCCGGTTTAGGCAAAAATATGAAGCAATATTTCTGCTCTTCCGATCCCGATCCAAGCGCCTCCTCAGAGTGAGCCCCCGGTCCTTTACACAAAACCCGGACATGCCACAAGAACGCGACGCGGCCTCAACTCTTGACAATACCGCTTCATCCCGACCCAACTCACCCCAACCCTGGTTCAAATTGGGTTCCAGTTTCCTTGTCATTGCCCCACATTCTCTAAATGACTCTGATCTTCCCTGTTCTCTGCAACCCACAGCCTGACCCCGAAACCCCAAACTCCCCAAACCCAAACCTCAGGAACCTCAAATGGAAACAAAGACTCCGCTGTCGACCGTCAAGCTGGGCTGGAAGGAAACGGCCCGGCTGGCCAGCCAGCCGCTCCCCGGGTTGACTTTGCTGTGGTTGGCGCTATGTGGGGCTGAACCAGACTCCCTTCACAGGGAGGGCTGGGAGGTTGCTTCCCCCCCCCCCCCCCCCACCCAGACGTGGTAGTGGTTCATACTAGGCTTTCCACAATCTGTGGCTTTACCACCTCCCCACACCCACCCCACCCCACCCTGTGGCCAGCAGCTTGCTTCTGCAAACCATTTGGCTGGAGTCAGGGACGTGGTCTGTGGTTACATAACAGAAGCTTATTCCAAAGCCCCATTCTCACCCACACCCACCACCTTCCCCACCCTGCTTGCAAACAGATGGATCGGAGCGCATTCCACAGCGTGGATGTTGCAGAGAGATGGGACACAGGGGAGAAGAAAGTGCAGAGGAGACAGCAGGCAGGGAGGTGCTGGACACAGGAGAGGACGGGGTGGATGAGAAGAGGGGGTGGGTCAGTGGCCAGAGGCCAAGGCCACACAGCCCAGTGGCTTGCCTTCATCCATCGACAGGTGCCTTAGCCAGCCCACGGCCCCCTTCTCTTGTGCTGGGATTTTTTACTTTTTAGTTTTGTTTTGTTTTTGGGGGGTGGCATCACTGCCCTCTGGAGGGAGTAGGTGGCCCAGCCTTGCTCCAGGAGAGCTGCTGCTGGATTTGAACCGCCAGCCCAGTGGGCCACAGTCCTGCACTCAACCAACATACTACTGAGGCTCAGCCCGATTTTTCACTTTTACGTGCAAATTAAGGTTTCTCTTGGAAATCTGGCAGCCTGGGCAGCCCCGAGCCTGCCTGTGGGCATGGAGAGCATCCACTGGAGCAGAGGAGTGGCCACCAGTCTGACACAGAGTGCTCGCTGGTCAGTGTACCGATGCCCGCCTCCTCCCACTGCCCGCCTCCTCCCGGCTTCTCTGCTCCTGGATGCTAGCCGCCAGGCGCCCAGACCTCTGGAGTGTGTGATCCCATGTCATTATAACCAGTTGCTCTCCAGCCCGTGCAGTGGCTAGCTTTTCAGAATGAGGCTTATTGCCAGACTCGTCTGTCAAAGCCTCTCTAGTGCACTCAAACCAGGAACCTTTCCGTGACGGCTGAGATTAAAAGGGGTGTGCCAGTCAGGGATACTGCTGACTCAAGTCTGACTCTCAGAGTAGCCCTGCTCCCCCCCCCCCCCCCCCCCCCCCCCCCCCCCCCCCCCCACCTCGTGGCTTCCCGAGACTTTTATGGAAAGGCTAACTGGGATGGGTTGCCGAGCGCTTAGCCATTATGCCATCAGGGCTCCTTGGTCCCTGTTTCAGAAAAGCAAATTCACAGGTCTGGAGTTCCTTCTGGCTCCTAGGGACCTGTCTCTCTAGGGATTCGGAGGCCATGCCTTGGTACATGGAGATGGCCTCAGCTGTCACTGCCCTGCTGTGAAGGCCCCTGCCAGGGGAGCCTCTCCGAGAAGAGCGGGGTCTCCAGAGACTGATGGTGCGACCTTGACTGCCCGCAGGGAAAACAGACTCCTGTACCTCCCGCTGCAACCACAAGTTTGACCGGGACGCTGCCTGTCAGTGCGACCGCCGGTGTTCCCGGCACGGGGACTGCTGTGATGACTACGAGTACCTGTGCACAGGTGAGGGTCCTGTGGGGTGAGGAGTCCGGGAGGGGCGTCCAGCTGGCCTGAAGGGCTGCTGACTTGGGCGTCAGGACTGATGTGGAGGGTGGGTGGGGTGGGGGCACTCAAAGGGCACACAGAAGGTACCTACTGAGGGGCAGATGGCAGGCCTAGAGATTTGCCCACCGGTCACCCCAGATTTTCAAGGGTGTCCCCTGTTTAAAGCCCCAACAGAAACTACAATAGAAAGAACTAGCATCTGAACTCCTGGGAATAACAAGCTCTTGAACGTGTAAGCAACTCCCCGGAGATAAAATGCTGAACATGTGTGCTAATGCATGAGATGGCCAGTTGGTCTGCAGCGTTTGAAATCACAAGAACGTGAAGATGGTACGGACCAATCACAACTTCCCGCAGGAGAACTAGCTCAGTGCCCACAATCAAAACCGGCTCCCTCTGGGAGGCTCCTGGTTCTGACTTTTCCTGAGCCTCCAGAGCAGCCACAGGAGGACCTGTTCCTTGGGCGTCAGGCTGGTATTGAAAGACAGACACTACCCAGCTTAGGAGCCATTTCAGCATCCAGACTCTGATTGGCAACCTGGGGCCCTGCGCGCCCCCCCCCCCCCCCCAGGGAGGGATCATGGTGACTGAGATTCGAGACTGGCTCACAAAAGTCTCCTTAGCACAGCCTGGGACTGAATCAGGAGGCGTGGTGGTTCTGCCTTGGGCTGCTAACCGCAAGGTCAGCGGGTCAAAACGACCAGCTCCTCTTCGGGAGAAAGCCTGGACATTTTCCTCCTGTAAGAGTTACAGGCTGGGGGCTGAGCCCCGGTCAAGTAAGTGGTTGAGTGTAGGACTGCGGCCTGCGGGCTTGGCGGTTCAAATCCAGCGGCGGCTCTCAGGAGAGCGCTGGGTAGGGCCCACGACCACCAAAGGGCAGTGATGCTCCCCCCCCCTAAAAAAAAACAAATAAACAAACAAACAAAAAAAAGAGTTATAGTCTGAGAAACTCACAGGTACCGTTCAAGGCCCTTGCTTGTTACAGTCTGAGAAACTCACAGTTCAAGGAGTAATATGCCAATGTGGAATTGGCCCCTGACAACAAGACCAGGTGAACAAGACCAGATGATTGTCATTTGGGGTAGTGAGTTTCCAGACCTTTATTCCTAGTCTTGGCCTGGAAGCTCCACTGAAGCTCATTCAGCCTCATAGCAACACACAGCCTTCGATGGCAGATGGGTGGTGACTGTTCATGAGAGGCGCTGGCTGGGCATTGAACCCAGGCCTCCCTCATTCTACCACCGAACCACCAAGACTTTCACACTGGATACAGTACCATGTAGGAAAGGCACCGGTAGGTAGCTTCTGAACTAATTTCTTCGTTAGGGTGCTGTTTCTTTGGGGTGAGCCAGTCTACAGGTTGCAGCTAGAGAAGGCCACCTCACTTCTCCCCCCATTCCTCCTCGCCCCTTCTCGGTGCAAGCCAAGGCTGCAGTCACGAAGACGGCCCAGCTCAAGAAGTCAGGCAGCGAGAAGAAAGTCCGTTCTGGACACGCCCTCACCCCAAAGACAGTCTTTGTGGGCACTACAGACGGATGGAGGGAAGGGCATGCGGTCATCTTAGGAAACTCTCTCGGTCCCTGAGGGTCTGGGGGAGGGTACCCTAGACAGCTCAGAAGTGATTGGGGTTCCGGGTGCTTCTCAGTGTGAGAGGGACATTGGGGCACTGTCAAAAGTCTAATCACCTGCCCATTTGGGCAGAAGGCTACCAGGTCCCGTGGACTTGGAATCACAGTGACTCCTGATTTTTCATACTGGGCACATAGGGTTTCAGTGGCCTTTGAAAGCCGGTCATCAGGCCTTTCTTCCAGGACACCTCTGGGTAGACTGGGTTGCCAGCCTCTCCATGATAGCCGAGGGTGCCACCTCCCCTCCCCCACTCTGCAGATGCACCCCCCTGAGCAACCCCGGGGCCCAGGGGCCAGCTTTGCCTGCCACCTAGCAACATTCTTTTCGTTGGGGGGGGGGGCACTGTCATCGTCCTTGTTTGATCTCTGAGTCCATGCACGTCACCACCTCCTCCTCCTCGACGTGGTGCCAGCCTATTGCATCTGTGCCCCGGCGCCCCTGTCTCTCTTTCCTTCCCATCGCGTGGGTCTCCCTGACTCTTGGGGTTGTGAGGGCCCGAGAAAGAGGAGTGGGTCAACTTTGGGGGTGGCTTATGTTTCCAAAGCACCAGATCCTGTCCTGGAGCTGGAGGAGGAGCCTGAGGAAGCCCCATCAAGCAGTGAGTCTATCTGACCCCTCCCGGGGGTGGGGGGGGAAGTGTTGATGATAAAGGCAGGGTGGGGGGTGAGGGGCAGGGTGTGTGTGACCCAGCAGCAAGAAGCCTAGGCTTAAGCTAGATGACCCCCAAAGCCACAGCTGGGCCGTGGGGGAAGGAGCTCCATGCTCTCTGAGCCTGGGGTGGGTGGTGGGGAGGTGGTGGCCTGAGCCCGAGGGTCCCTCCACCCTGGAGGCAGACCACGAAGAACATCCGAGGTCTGGGGAGCAGTCAGGAAGGGAAGTGGACGAGATTTTATTTTGAGAGCCGGGAGATGATAAAAACAACAGACCAGAAAGTATCACTGGGCATCAGAAAGGGCTTCCTGCCCGCAGAGGGTGTTCAGGAACTGGCTTGTTTCTTGTCCTTCCCTGGAGATCGTAGCAGGAAGAGGCACAGCAGCTAAACTGAGGGAGGGGCTGGCCGGGAGGAAGCGGTGGGAGGCTGCTGGCCCACACACACCAGCGCCCTGTTTCCTCAGCCCTGTACTCAGCACCCAGGTCCTGCCAGGGCCGCTGCCATGAAGCCGTTGACAAGCACCACCCATGCCACTGTGATGCCCGCTGCCAAGCGTTTGGAAACTGCTGTGAGGATTTCGAGCTGCTGTGTGACCATGGTCAGTGCCTTGGTCCCCGAGACACAGGGAGCCTCAGGAGAGTCGTGGTTCTCGGAAGGTAGTCCCAGGGCCACCAGCACCGGCTCACCTGAGGAGTCAGTAGGAAGGCAAGTTCTAGGCTTCCCTGCAGACCCACGGACTCGGGAATGCCAGGATGGGGCTCGGCAATCGGGTTTTCTCACATCCTTGAGGAAAACTGCCAAGTTTTTTTTTTTTTTTAAATAATTAACTTATTACAGAAAACCTATTCAGTGTGATTGCACAGCTCATCTCATCCAATTAAATTAAGTCAGTCTTGGTGTTGCTTCAAATACCCCAGATGTGCTTTGTCCCCTCCCTCCCCTGCCCCCCACCTTCCCTTTCTCTCTTTGTAATTGCCTGTGCCCCTTGCCCAGTCTCCAGGGCCTTCCTAGAGGGAGGGGGCCCAGTAGACAATTTGTGGACCTTCTGGGGCAATGCCATGCCTTGTTTTAAGACCCCTTTAGGCCCTCTGCTCTGCCCTCCCCACCCAGGGAGTCTGACCGTGGCCCCGCTCCGAGAGGCCCCTGCCCTCTTCTCTCCTCTCTGAGACCTCGCTTCTTCCCCCTCCTTCCCAGAGGGTTTCTCCCACGCCAGGGACGCCATCACCCAGGAAGAGCTGGAGGAGATCTCTGAGAAGATCTACCTGGCAGACATCAACAAGGCCCAGAAGGCAGACATCGTTCTCAACAGCCAAAGCCTCATCTCGCCGTCAGAGACCGGGGACCAAGTGGACCGGTGCTCCGAACCGTGAGTCCCCCACGCTCCCCTGTCCTGCTGCCCACCGAGGGTCTGCATCCTGGACTCTTTCCCAAACAGACAGGATCGAGTATAGAGAGAAAAACAGTTCTCCCCCCACCCCCACCCCCGGGGGGAGAGCAGTCCCCAAAGGCATGCTGCTGGTCCAGTGGGTTGTTAACCTGAGGGTGGGTGGTTCAAAGCCACCAACCACTCCCTGGGAGACTGATGGGCTTTTCCGTGTCCTTCACAGTGCACAGCCTCGTTCTAGTTCTAGGCTGTCCTGGAGGGCTGCTCTGGGGTGGACGCAGCAGTGGGCTTGGGGGTTTGAGAGATGTAGGGTAGACAGTTGGCAGGGTGTCTATGACTGGCCAGGCTGAGGAAGAGAAGGGACCTTCCAGAGATGAAACAGAAACAAGCAATCAAACGACTTCCCCAGGAGCTGTCAAGAGACTTGAAAGGCTGCCACTTTGCTCCGGAACCCTAGCCATTCCCACCTGGAAGTTCTTGGGGGAGGTTGTTTTGGTTTTCTCTCTCTCTCTGCCATATTCTGGTCAGCCAGTGGGTCTCCTTCCCGCCCCCTCCTACCCCCACCTAAGGCTCTTCACCTACGTCAATGAGAAGCTGTTCTCCAAACCCACCTATGCTGCCTTTATCAATCTCCTCAACAACTACCAGCGGGCCACGGGCCAGGGGGAGCACTTCAGCAGCCAGCAGCTGGCCGAGCAGGATGCCTTCCTCGGCGAGGTCATGAAGACGGCGGTCATGAAGGCACTCTATGGCTTCATGCGCGACCAGAGTGAGTGAGCCTGTCCTGGGCAGCGCCAGCACTGAGGGCTGAAGCCGGGCTGTCTGCAGGAGAGGCAGGGAGGGACCTTGGGCCTCCACACGTGGAAGTTTAAGCGAGCGAGTTTGGAGGTCAGGGCTCATGGGGGAGGGATCAGAGGGACACCCAGAGAGGTTCTGGGCCCCATCAATCGTGGAAGGATCCTCTGCCTGGCTTGGAAACATCCCCTCTTTTCCTCCGTCTTAGCTGCTCCATAGAACACCCCCTCCCTGTGCACCCCTGCTTCAGTCTCATGGTCTTCCCGGCCCACCTCGGGGCGCTCCTCTGCCGCCCCCCCCACTGCACCGCTCCCAGTATACATGCCCCCTGCACCCCCTCACCCCATTATGTCGGACAAGTAGAGAGACCTCCTGCCATCTCCTGCAGGGAGCCCAGGCAGGTGGCTGGTTGACTGACCCTTGCATTGTGCCAGGGAAACTGCAACTGAACATCAACAAAGGTTCAGCGAGGGACATTCTACCAGTAAGTTCTGGTTGGAGCACCTCCAGGCACATTCAAATCAGACCAAAAAAGGTTGGGGCTGCCGGACTTCTTGGCACAGGGCGGCGTTTGTTAGTGTCCTCCCTCCGGGTTCCTTCCCTCCCGGGACACCCAGCAGCTAGGCGCTGGCCCAGGGCGGCCCTCTCCAGATCCGCACCCCGCAGGCGGCCTCGGATGGATCGTCCACCCCCCACCCCCACCCCTGCTCTGCCCGGAGCTGCCGCAGGCCCCCTGGCAGAGAGAGAACTAGGAATCCACCTCTACCCACCCCCACCCCAAAAAAGGACAAAGTCCTGCACCGCCCCCTGGTGTCCTCTTCGGAATAAAGCCTGGAGACACTGGAGGTCCCCGTGAACCCTTCTTTTCCTTTGCCTCCTGCCTTAGGTGGAAAATAGAAAGAGTCCTACAAATCACCGTCAAAGATACATATAAC